>BQNB010109457.1:0-22749 GCA_026074375.1 Tanacetum coccineum
ATCTTTGTTATTTTGGATTCTTCCAAGGTAACAAACTCTTTATATACTAAAGAATCGATCAAGGCGTGGGATCAACAGATTTTTGCCCTATTAGCTTGATTGGGAGTATATATAAGATTATCGCCAAAATTTTGACTAATCGTCTTGTTGGTGTTCTTGGGGATATTGTAAATGAGGTTCAATCGGCTTTCATATCGGAGAGACAAATCCTTGACGGTCCATTTATCCTTAATGATATTATGCAATGGTGTCGTAGGAGAAAAAAATAATCTCTTATTTTCAAAGTCGACTTTGAGAAAGCATACGATTCGGTTCGATGGGATTTCTTGGATGATATATTGGTAAAATTTGGTTTTGGTATCAAATGGAGAGGATGGATTCAAAACTGCCTTAATTCGTCTAAAGGCTCAATTCTTATCAATGGAAGTCCTACGGAGGAATTCCAATTCTACAAAGGTCTAAAGCAAGGTGATCCGCTATCCCCTTTTTTATTTGTCCTTGTAATGGAAAGCTTACATATATCGTTTCAACGTATGGTGGACGTGGGCATGTTTACTGGTATTAAGCTTAGCTCATCGCTAAATATTAAAATCAAGTCCCGTTTGTCGAATTGGAAGCTTACTAGTTTTTGGAAAGACAAATGGCATAATGAAGGCGTTCTGAAAGATGTATTCCCTCGTCTGTACGCGTTGGAGAGGCATCAGAATGTAACTATTCACACGAAACTGATTGATTATGGACGCTTGACAGAATTAAGAGTGGGCTTTCTGAAACTTGGGTGCTTGTTCTATTACTCCTTTACCTTTATTTAGGTACGAAAGTTGGTAAAATATGTCTAGAGTGCACGCTTGGAAAGAGGTCATTGTTAAAATCAAGTCCCGTTTGTCGAATTGGAAGTTAAAAACGTTATCTATTGGTGGTCGATTTACTCTTCTTAAATCGGTGTTAGGATCGACGCCGATCTTCCATATGTCTATATATAAAGTCCCTTCGGATTATTCTCCATTTGCTGAAAAAAAAAAAAAAAAAAAAAAAAAAAAAATTCATTCGGGAGTCATTGTTTCCATGGTCACGATCCTAGAAGTAAAAAGGCATCATGGGTTGAATTGGAACAAGGTTTCTCTGCTAAGAAAGAGGGGGTTTGGGGGTTTCCAGTCTTTATGCGCTTAATAGAGGCTTAATGTGCAAATGGGTTTGGCGATTTTTTGCACATAAATCTTTGTTATGGTCTAGAGTGATTAAGGTCATTCATGGTCCTGAGGGGGGTTTGATCACTGATGTGAGAAGGGGTTTTCGATCTACGTGGACCTCTATTGAGCAGAATGTAAAGGAAGTTCGAATCACGATGTCAATAAATTTGATTATATTCGGATATAGATAGGAAATGGAGACATACTAGTTTTTTGGCTCAAGAAAACTGGATTAATGAAGGCGTTCTGAAAGATGTATTCCCTCGTCTGTACGCGTTGGAGAGGCATCAGAATGTAACTATTCACACGAAACTGATTGATTACAGTTTAGTTAACTCCTTTCGTCGGAATCCGAGAAGTGGTGTGGAAGAATTTCAACTCGACATCTCTCACAGGTTGTTAGCACATTTCCCTCTCATCTGCTGGTGAAGGTACGTTTGGTCGCTTGAAAATTCAGGGGAGTTTTCGGTGAAGTCTATTCGGCAAGTGATTGATGCTAATTATTTTCCTGTTATTCACTCGGCTACGAGATGGGTTAAATCTATACCTCTTAAGGTGAACATCATGGCTTGAAAAATAAAAGTGGATGGCCATGCCCACTTGAATGAATTATATCACGTCGCGGTTTGAAATTGACTCCGATAGTTTGCCCGATTTGTAACAGTGGGGCGGGGATATCTTCTTTCATATATTTTTTTTCAATGTAATTATGGTTAGGACAGTTGGTCTGGAAAATGTCGTCTTGGTGGATATGTGGATTACGGTGATGTTTCTTTTATGGGAATGTTACACTTGGTTGGTTTCTCTTAGGCGTCAGGCAATCTCAAAGCGGTGTTCGAATGCATCTTTATTGATTTATGGTGGTCGGTTTGGATGTTCCGTAACAAGATTCTTTTCGAGAAGGATACTCCTTCACAGGCGGTGATTTTTGATAACATTGTTTCTAATTCTTATTATTGGTGTAAGTATAGATGCAAAGCCTCGTTCAAATGGATCGATTGGCTCAAAAACCCGTATCTTGTAATTGTTTAATTCTAGCTCCTTGCTAGTCGTTTAATAAAGCTGTTGTTCAAAAAAAAAAGGAAACATTCTTTTTTTTTGAAATACGAAAGTCCCCACTTTTCGTTTTACTTTATCAGATAAAAGATTCCGGCCAAATTTATGTTCGAAAATTATAAAATATAAATAAAGAACCAACCTCTAATCTATCCAAGCTAAACGTATAGAAATAGAAAAAATTTGATGTGAAATACCGATAGTATACTTAAGATTATGGTTAAGTATTTTATTAAAAGTACTCTAGAAGGCTGAAACTGGAATTTCAGTCTAGGATTTGAATTCATATTAGTTTAATATGTTAGCGGTAGATTTTTTTCTTGTCGGTTGATAATTTACCGGATTAAATTTGACCGGAAAATTAGTATAAATGAAGATAAATATATAATTTGGTGACCTGTAACTTACTTTGAGAAAATATATAAAAAAAAACTTAAAAGTTTGATTACATTATCCCAAAAATTAAGTTTACATCATCCCTTTTTTATAATAGTTTGCCAAACATAGAAAAAATATTATAATTGATTAAACGTTTTAAACGATATATGGAATAAATTTGAATTTCGTTTATGGGGAATTGCATATATACCCACTAAAACTTGAATATTTACATATATACTTAAAACACAAGTTTTCAATGCATTATGTACAATGCAAGTTAAGCATGTTTTGGGTATATATATGCAAATATGCAAGTTTTAGTGGGTATATATGCAACTACCGTTGGTTTAACATAGCACATGCTTTCTTTAAAAATAAAACAAATCCGAATTATTTTCGAAATTTTGAAAACCACAGAAAGGCCTAAGCTTAGTCATGGTCTTGATTGTCTTTATCTACCAATAGTTGTAAATCTTGATGGCTAGTACAACTTTGCTCATCGACAATTTTCACATACACCAAAAAGGGTGATATTAGCATTACACATCTCACCAAACAAAGTTTTATATATGGTCCCAAGTCATTTAATAAAAAAATAATTTTGTTTCTAGAGATACACATGTATCATTTAAGTTGATAACTAGTTTAAGTAAAATATTTAATACCGAAAAAAAGTTGAACTTCTTTTAATAAAGACGAAGAAAAAAGTCTTCAATAAGTTCAAACTGTTTCAAGAAATATGGTCGGTCATTATGTAGTCTAAACTCTACATTTTTTTCTTTCTAAAAGTAGAAATATAGGATCTTAATGAACATGATGGAGGTGTAATTGTGCAAAGTACAAACTCTGTCCATTTGACCCGTAGATTTGAAAGATGTGTGGTTCCTAATTTGTACACAAGAAATCACGGTTGGCATGACTAAAGATAAATGATTGATATAACTAAAAATATGATATATTTCGTGTTTAAAGTGATCATGTGTTAGTAATCCCTTGACTGCATTAGATACTTACCGCCTGTTTGTTATGTAGGTTTTGGGCTTGGGATAAAGATTGGGGTTGAAAATAAACGTTTGGTATAAGGGTGTTGGGTTCAGATATGGTCATCGTGTCCTAATATTCTACTTTTTGTAATGCCAGACACATTAGGTGGGTTTTGAAAATAGACATTGGCTTTGCTTTCTTGATATTCGAGAACAAATTCTCAACCACAAACGAGATAGTATATAATTTATTTCAAATCTATTTTGTAACAATTTTACATTTTGGGTCCAACACTTTATATGTATTCTTCCTCTTTATATTTAAAAATAATATATATGTCAACATCTGATCTCTAACCCGAAGCAAAAACAAACAAGTTTTTAAAACACCATACATTTTCTATTACTCTTTTTTCTTTTAAACCTATACCAAATCCAAATCCTAACTTTAAACCAAACGGGCCCTTAGATTAGAATGATCACTTTTTATTTTTTCTAGAAACCGATCAATTAATGTCACACAATCATGGGCATAACATTGACAGTGGTTTGATACAAGAAGGAAGGGAGTGGTCGTGCCATGGGTTCGTGCCAAGCTATGACGTGAGATTGAGCCATGGCGCACCACTCCGTGGTTCGCGTCAAGGTCTCTCGCGCCGTGGCTAACAGCCCACGCGAAAGAAATTTTTTTTTTTTTTTTTTTTTTTTGAAAAAGTATCCGTTGGAGGGGAGCGGGTTTTTGAAAAAAAAATACCCCCAAAACCATATTTTTACCCCTTTAAAATCTTATAAATACCCCATTTATATTTTATAACTTCACACACAATTTCTATATATATTCTACATCAATACTTCTCATTTTTCTTTGAAATATGGATCCAAATAATCTCAACGATTTCGACACAACCAACACATACGATCTTATGATCTTTCTTTACGCCGACTATGCTCGCTATTATGCGAGACTTACGAGTCGTAATCAACATTATATGAGTTTGTGAGCAATGAAGCCGGGGGTTCGAGTTTCGGTCCTTTTGGGAGGAGGTGATAAATATCGTGAACGAGAAGGGGATGAAATAAATAGGGGCTAATCGACGACTATTTTGGCGACGACGAGTACGAGCCTAAATATCCGGAAGAAACGTTTAGGCGAAGGTATCGTATGAGCTCTACACTTGTTTAATAAAATAGTCAACGATATCCTTTAAAGTATGGAGTTCAGCCTATTCCCGAGTTACTTTACTTATTTTAGCTCACGACTCGATGCGACGATCGTAGGTATGGGTCCTATTTTAAAGTACAATACGCCATATCGGCCAAACCTGGGTACGGCACTGACTGATGCATTTGATGGAGTATTTTCAAATTGCTGAACGTACTTCACGAGAATGTTTAGATATCTTACTAAATGCATTCACGTTTTATATAATCATAAGTTTTTAAGAAGACCAAGTGCAACTGATATTGAAAAAACATATAAATTGTACGAAGAAAAACATGGACTCCCGGGAATGCTCGGGGGGTATTGATTGTATGCATTGGGATTGGAGAAACTGCCCAAAGTCATTACTCATGGGCACGTTCAAAAGAAGGGATCATATAATACCATCAACTCTTATGTTATGAAGCTGGTGCGGATCAAGGATGTGGATTTGACATGCATATTTTGGAGTCTGCGGCGAATAATGATTTAAATGTGTTATATGGTTCCCCATTATTTGATGATGAAATTGCTGATATAGCTCCAGAATGTCCGTTTATAGTAAACGGGCATACATACAGGAAAGGTTACTATTTAGCCGACGGTATTTATCCGGAATGGTCTACGTTTGTCAAAACGTTTTCTGTTACAAGGGATGCTAAGACCTTTAAGTTTAAAACAGTTCAAGAAGCTGCAAGAAAAGATATTGAACGGGCATTCGGAGTCCTACAAGGTCGTTGGGGGTATTATACGACAACCCGCGCGTGCAATGCAATTCAACAACCTCAAGAGAATCATGTATTGTTGTATAATTTTACATAACATGATATTGGAAAACGAGGGATTTGAAGTTAACCTGAATCATTTGTTCGTGAGTCCAGAACCGAACATGGTTAGAAGCTGGGTCGAAAGATGTTTGATTTTCATGTTAGGAAGGCAAAAGATACTTCGCGATAGAAATACGCAACATCGACCTTCGACAAGACCTTGTGGAGCATCTATGGGAATAAATCAGTAGTTTGTGTTTTTATGTAATGTTTAAGTTTTTATGCTATTTAAGTTTTTATGTAATGTTTAAGTTTTTATGTACTGTTTAAGTTTTATGATATTTAAGTTTTTATGTAATGTTTAAGTTTTTATGTAATGTTTAGTTTTATGTAATGTTTTATTATTTAATTTAAGTTTATAAGTTTTTTAATTAAAAAAATAAAAAATAATAATAAATTAGTTTGGCACCAGAAATTCTGGTGCCAACCAATGCCGCTGAATTCTTGTGTCATAGCACTTCTGGTGCCAAACACCATTTTGCTGACGTGGCACCACTTTTTCTCTATGGCACGAGAAGTTTGGCACGACCGCTCCCCGTTAGAGTGGCAAATGGGTTGGTTTAGGCCGGTTTGGGTCATGAGTCAAATGGGTCATAGGTCAAATGGGTCATGGGTCAAACAGATCATATTTTAAAAATGGGTCTAACGGGTCATGGGTCAAACGGTTTGGGTCAGGTCGACCCACTAAATTATGGTGTTTTCATACATTTTTGAACGTTTTATACGCTTCGTCAGTCTTTTTACGTTTTCGTCGGTTTTTTTCATTTTTTTACGTTTTCGTCCGATTTCTTACGTTTTCGTCCGATTTTTTACGTTTTCTTCCGATTTCTTACGTTTTCGTCCGATTTCTTAAGTTTACGTCCGTTTTTTTTACGTTTGCGCTCGTTTTCTTACGTTTCCGTTAGATTTTTTACGTTTTCGTCTGTTTTTTTACGTTTTCGTCCGATTTCTTACGTTTTCATCCGATTTCTTACGTTTCGTTCGATTTCTTAAGTTTTCGTACGATTTATTACGTTTTTGTCCCTTTTTTTAGGTTTTCGTCCAATTTCTTACGTTTTCGTCCGAATTCTTACGTTTTCGACCATTTTTAATGTTTTTGTCCGATTTCTTACGTTTTCGTTTGTTTTTTTATATTTTCGCCTGTTTTTTACGTTTTCGTCAGATTTCTTACGTTTTCGTCTATTTTTTATGTTTTCGTTCAATTTCTTACGTTTTCGTCCGATTTCTTACGTTTTTGTTTGATTTCTTACGTTTTCGCCTGTTTTTTACGCTTTCGTCAGATTTCTTACGTTTTCGTCTGTTTTTTTACGTTTTTGTCCGATTTCTTACGATTTCGTCCTGTTTTTACAGTTTTTGTTGTGTTTTACGTTGCGTATATTTTTACGTTTCGCCTTTTTTTTACGTTTTTCGTACGCTTATTACGTTTTTGTTTGTTTTCTTCGTTTTCGTCCGATTTCTTAGTTTTCGTCATATTGTCTTACGTTTTCGTCGCTCTTTTTTACGTTTTTGTTCGATTGCTTACGTTTTCATCCGTTTTTTACGTTTTCCTCAGTTTTTGTCTCGTTTTTTACGTTTTCGTCAGATTTCTTACGTTTTTGTTCGATTTCTTAGGTTTTGTCTGTTTTTACGTTTTTCTCCGGTTTTTTATGTTGTCGTCCGGTTTTTTACGTTTTTGTCAGATTTCTTACGTTTTCTTCGATGTTCTACTTTTTCGTCCTTTTTTACGTTTTCGTCCTTTTTTACGGGTTTGTCTTTTTTTAACGAATAAAGACGTATAAAACGTAAGAAAACAAAAATAGGGGTGAAAAATCAAAAGAAAACATCCAAAACGGAAGAAAACAGAAATGTAAGAAATTGGACAAAAATATATAAAAAGGATGAAAAATTAAGAAATCGGACGAAAACGTAAGATATCGTACGAAAACTGTAATAAAATAAAAAAAAAAAAAAATATATAAAAAAAAAAAAAAAAAACTAGCTAATAAAAAAAAAAAAAAAAAAAAAAAAAAAAAAAAAAAACAATAAAAAAAAAAAAAAAATAAAAAAATAATAAAAATAACAAAAAATAAAACAAAAAACAAATAAAAAAAAAAAAAAAAAAAAAAAAAAAAACACACGAAACGTATAATGTGATGACAATTGACAAAAACGTAAAAAAAAAAAAAAAAACCTTCGAAAACGTAAAGGAAAGGAAAAGAAAAGAGAAAGTAAATGAAATATCAGAAGCAAAAAACTTATATAATCGGAGAAAAAAGGTAAGAAACCAGATGAAAATGTAATGAAATCAGACGAGAAACGTAAGAAATCGGACAAAAAACTGTAACGAGAAGAAATCGACGAAAAGTAAAGAAGAGATAACCGAACGAAACCGTATGTAAAAAAAAAAACAGACGAAAACGTAAGATATCTGACGAAAATATAAAAAACGACAAAAACGTAAAAAAACAAACGGAAACATAAGAAATCGGACGAAAACATAAAAAAAAACAAACGAAAACGTAAGAAATCGGACGAAAACGTAACAAATCGGACGAAAACGTAAAAAAACAGACGAAAACGTAATAAATCGAACGAAAACGTAAGAAATCGGACGAAAACGTAAGAAATCAGAAAAAATAGACGAAAACATAAGAAATCTGACGAAAACGTAAAAAGACGGGCAAAAACGTAAAAAACGAACGAAAACGTAAGAAATCGGATGAAAACATAAACAACGGACGAAAACGTAAGAAATCGGACGTAAACGCAAAAAAACGGACAAAAACGTAATAAATCGGATGAAAACTTAAGAAATCGGACGAAAACGTAAGAAATCGGCCGAAAACGTAAGAAATCGGACGAAAACGTAAGAAATATGACGAAAACGTAAAGACAGACGAAAACGTAAAAAACAGACGAAAACGTAAAAAACAGACGAAAACGTAATAAATCGGACGAAAACGTTAAAAACTGACGAAAGCGTAAGAAATATGACGGAAACGTTAAAAACTGACGAAAAAGTAAGAAATCGGACGAAAACATAAGAAATCGGATGAAAACGTAAGAAATCAGACGAAAACATAAAAAAAAAAGACTAAAACGTAATAAATCGGACGAAAACGTAAAAAAACGAACGAAAGCGTTAGAAATATGAGAAAAACGTAAAAAAAACGGACGAAAACGTAAAAAAACAGACAAAAACGTAAGAAATCGGACAAAAACGTAAAAAAACATACGAAAACGTAAAAAAAACCAAACGAAAACGTAAAAATTGGACGAAAACGTAAAAAAAGATACGAAAATGTTAGTAATCGGACCGAAAAGTAATAAAAACGGGTGAAAACGTAAGATAATATGACGAAAACGTTAAAAGAACGAGACGAAAACGTAAAATAAAAAAACGGACGAAAACCGTAAGAATCCAGAAGGGAAAAAGTAAAAATCGTAAGAAATCGGACAAAAACATAAAAAAAACAGACGAAAACGTAAGAAATCTGACGAAAACGTAAGAAATTTGACAAAAACGTAAAAAACAGACGAAAACGTTCGAAAAACGTATATAAAAAAAGTTATGATTAAGGTATATCACTTTTTAAGAAGTTATAACTAATTAGGTTAAAGTTTAACTAGGTCGACCCATTCGACCCATTCTTATGACTCATTGGACCCATTCTTTTAATTTAAAAGTGTGTTTAAAAGCCCATTGGACCCAAACTTCATTTAACTTAAAGACTCAAATGACCAAAATTAATAAAAATATATAAAAATAGATGTTGAATTAAAGAGCACAAAGTTTTAAAAAATATAGTGAAATTAAATCATAAAAAAATAAATATATAAAAACATATTTCAAATTAAAAATAAAGATGATTTTTTAATTAAGAAGCGACACATGTCAATTTAATGTACTAGCCGGGTACCCGCGCAATGCGGCGGCGGGTACCCTGTGGTTATATTTTGCGGCGAGCAAATGTTACCCGGCTAAGCGTTATTCTAACGAAAAAATAAAGAATCTTTGCAGTAAGTACCAGTAAGAGTTAAGGTGTGAAAAGGAGGGTGTACTGAGAGACTATTTTTGCTGTAACAAAAAATATTTGTGTGTGGGAGATACGAAATGGTTTGTGTGGATTTATATTATGGATGCAGTTACACATTTTTAATAATCATTATTGATAGTAATGATTTTAAGCGGTTACACGTTTTTAATAATTATTGAAGGTCATTACAATGATGGTTTAAGCGGTTACACGTTTTTGAAAATATTGCTTATTCTTTTTTTAAGATTTGGAAATTATAAACTTGGACAAATTCAATAATTATTTTTAACAGTGAACCATCACTACATAAATTTTTTTACTGTAGAACATAAGCAGTAGTTAAGTAAATTAAACAATTCCAAACACCCCAATAATCACAAATCAAATATTAAAATTCTAACAATTCGATAAAATAAAACCCCAAACGGGTTATCATCATCATCGATCATCAATTCAAAACTACAATCAACAAATCACTAACATAACATGATAAAAAAACTAACTAAAAATCTGAGACACTTTATCAAAAGTTAACATATTCAGGATCACGGATGCTTTGCAGATCAATTATTAATTCATAAAACTATATGCTTAAAAAAATTCAAATCCATCAAACCTTAGCATTTGACATCAACGATGTAAGCCCTCAACATTTCTTGAAATCATCCTTGCAACCATTAACCCATTAACCATGATGTCATCAACAACATTTTAAACAATCATCCAAAATCAAAACATCTTAAACCATTCTTGTCATCTCTAAAACCTTCATCGCCTTTTTAAAAAAAATGACGTCACCGAAATAAGAAGACCTCCATTTCTTTGGTACCCATATTTCTCTTCGGCTTTGGTACCCGTATTCCTCTAAAGCCATGATCATTAGCTTGGCAGACGGCGGAGACAATGGCGGCGGTAGCGGCTGACGGCACATGATGTTGGCAAAGGTGACGGCAGAACTAAACGGTAGTGGCGGAAAAATATTATACGTGAGACGGCGGAATTTGGTGGTTTAAAGAAATAAGGAGAAAGGTGTTTGTGTTTTTAAAAGAGATAAAATAGAGAGATGAAAAAGGTGTGTAAGAATTTTGTTAGTGTGTTAGGTTTTTATACTCGTATTTGAGTTTATGGTTTACACTTAAATGATGTTTAATGGACCGTTACAAATGGACCACATGAATGCAGCAGTTACAATTGACTGAATTGATGATAATATCAATGTTAACAGTTACAAGTTGACTGTATTAAAAAACGTATATGGGCGTTACAACTTTACCATTTAATTGGTTGTTACATGTTTTGGGCTGTTACAAGTTTTGGCTATTAAACGATTTTAAAGGCTTTTAAAAAAAAGGAAGGAAAGTATCCTTAACAGTTCTTATTGATTATAATATTGCACGTTTATGATCTTAGTGTTGCTCGCTGCCAAGGTTTCTGTTTGATTTGTGGACATGAAGTAAAGCAGGTTAATATTTTTTTAGGGTTCCTGATAGCAGCAGATAAAAGTTTATGGTGTTGAAAGCAGGAAATAAGGTTTGTGTTTGTGCTACTAGTTTATTAAGCTACTTCGTGGTGTGTATATGGTTATGGGGTTGGAAGATGTTCGTATTTTAAGGAAGCAGTTTGGGATATTATGCATAGATATGGGAATAGAATTTGCTATATTATAAAAACCCTAATTCTTAGGGATTATCTTTTATTCCCATATTGACTTTTTATATAATAGACGTGGATAGCAGTTACTAATTTTATGGGATGGTTCATGATATGAAACAGTAGTACGCACATTATTAGTGCTGTTAGTTTAAGAATTAATACTGCTCATATTTTAGTGCTGCTGTGAGATAAAGATGCAAGTGTATGGGCTGGTTTGTATAAGAATACTGCTTGCTTAAGGTAGTTAATACTGTTCGTGTGCTATTGGGATTAAAAGGTTAGTACTGCCATGGTCTTCATTAGTACTGCTACGCTTCTAACTTTGTACTGCCCAAAGTTCAAATAGCTTGGGTTCACGAGAGTGCACGTGCTATCAAGGTATATTAGTAAGGCCTATATTTATGAGGTTAGTAATGTTGGTTCGATCAATATATACATTGTGCTATTATGCTGTTGGTACTTGGGGTCAAAAGTAAAGGTTAATACTGTTGGGTTCGCACAAGGATGGTAACAACAGTATGTTCGAGAAAAAGTTTCAATTGCTAGTTTCGTTTGATAAATGAGTTAATACTGTCAGTTATGTCCGATATCGGACAGTACATGTTTTTGGCACTTGATTAGATCTCGGACAGAACTGAATTTCTTTCAGTTTATTCTTATTGATTTATGGCTATTCATTTTGGATTTATTGAAGATGTGATTACGAAGACGGTTGATTTTCACTCATTTGATGTTGTAGTTGAGTTTTACAGATGCGTGTTCTTATTATATCTTAAACGGCTTACAACGTTTAATGATAACTTGTTCGTACTTTTAATGATGTGACGAAGACTTGACATATCTAGCAATGACGGTTTTGCTATCAGTTAAAGGAGTTACGTTATTATGCTTAGTGTCTCATATAGTTGAGGATTTTGTCAAGAGATTGAGGTCTACTCTCGGAGAAGAAGGGTGAGTTTCTTTATCACGTGGATAGTACAAGACATAAGACACAAGTTTGGGATATTTTACTTCTTTATCAAATTCGTTATACTCTATTTTCTTCATCAGTGATCACTACTTAGAGCCTACAGAGTTCGAGATTCAAGAGATGGTAAACATATGGGTTTCAGGGGAAGCTTATTGATAACATGTTTAGCCATCTACATGCACCACTTGAGGGGAAGTGTTTCATTACAACTGCTGATCTTTATTACTACTGCTAGTTTATATTTCTACTGCTCAGATTCATTTTTCGTATTATGCTTCATGGAGGGTATTTTGAGTATTGGAAGGCTGGATTGGTAGTATGGTATATGATTTGTAGCTGTTATGATCCAAGTTGCATTTCTACAAGAAGACCCCTATTGGATGATTACAAAAAGGGGAAGAAGATTACAGGTTTATTGATTTGCAGCTTATTATGTGTGGTGACATGTTCAAGGATTCTAATTCTTATCTTAAGTCAAGGGGAAGCATTGAAGATTTTGTTTCATTCAGGGAGATGATTACATCTCAACTTCAGGGGAAGCTTTGGCTTTATGATGAAGTTCGTACGAGACTTTGTTTGTTTTGTCATCATCAAATAGGGGAAGATTGTTGGGATTCTTGATTTGATGAGACAAAGTGAATAAAAGAATGAAACAAGATGGAAACAAGAAGGACCAAAATTGTCATCATGAAGATCTACAAGATGTAGAAGAAAATAAAGATTTGGTCAAAATAAGATAAGAATGAATATTAATGAGAAGATAATGTTGAATAATTTATTGATTCTCTCATTAATATATTAATTAGTTTCCTTGTAAGCCTAGGACTCCTTATCCTATAAAAGGAGGTCCAGGCATTTAGAAAAATATATCCAGAAACATAGAGCTCTCCAATGAGAGTCGTCTAGCAAAGGGGTGTGTGTGTGCATCATAGATAGAAAACGTGTTGTTTGAGTGGGTTTACACGTCCTACAAAATAGTTAGTTTATTAGTTAGTAATCCCAAATTATAGTGTTTGGGGTAAAGGTGGAATGTTCAATAATAAAACATTGTTTGATAATATTGCTTTTTTATTATTCCGCTACGTGATTCAATATTATCTGTAAAACTGATCCTAGATGAGCTTAAAAGATTCTCAACAATGTGTATGATGGATATTTTCTAATGGCTTTACATCTTTCCCAATAAAGTTAAGATTGAATAAGTAATAGTACTTATTTACGAATGTGTTTATTAGATGGTTTAGGCTCGTAATATTAGGTTTGGATATTTTAGATGCTATGATTATGTGTGCAATGTTTAATATTACGATGTAATTAAGATTAGAGTTAGAAATAAGATATTAACCTTTTATATAGGGAGTATAGAAGTCTAGATGTGAGATGTTACAAGTTTACTATTTAAGAAAATTAATTTTTTAATTGTAATTTTTTATTATTATTATGAGTAAATTTGTTGGATGACTGTTATTTTTTCCTTTATTATTAGTAATTGTGTTAGATGACTGTTACGTTTTTTCTCTATTTGTTACAAGTCCACATTAATATTGGTTTGATGGCCGTTACTTTCGTAAATGTTATTAAAAACAAGATAAAATTTGCCTACGCGTTACGACGGGTTCAAATACATGCAATTTCTTCTAACTTCGAAATACAAATACATTTCATGACTTATACAAATCTTTGATAAAATAGTGTACATTGTAAAATAAAGGTATCAAACAATTAAGATTCATTAAATATGTTTCTTATATTTGACATATCACACGTAAGTACGTAACAATGGATTTATATGTATCTGAAAGATTAAGGTACACCAAGGTTATTAATACAAAATGGTTCTTGACCTTGCACCTCACTAAAGTCTCATTTCCATCACTGCAACAAAAAAAGGTCTTATTAAGTCATTTCCAACATACTTGTTGTGAGTGAACCATGTCGTGTGATTGTAACTCCCTATTTTCTTTAGCACTCCATACTTTTTTTTGTGCTTTAGCAGTCCATACTATCTTCTTAACAAATCCTAATTAAAAACATCAAGAACCATAAGTTTACAACAACCAAAAAATAAAGAAAAAAATAGTACGTAACAATGGATTTATACGTATCTGAAGATCATTGTACACAAGTTTATTAATTACAAATGGTTCTTGACCTTGCACCTCACTAAAGTCTCATTTCCATCACTGCAACAATAAAAGTCTTATTAAGTCATTTCCATCATACTTGTTGTGAGTGGACCATGTCATGTGATTGTAACTCCCTATTTTCTTTAGCACTCCATACTTTTTTTATGCTTTAGCAGTCCATATTATCTTCTTAACAAAACCTAATTAAAAACATCAAGAACCATAAGTTTACAACAACCAAAGGCAGAACTAAACGGTAGTGGCGGCAAAATCTTATATGTGAGACGGCGGACTTTGGTGGTTTAAAGAAAGAAAGAGAAAGGTGTTTATGTTTTTAAGAGAGATAAAATAGAGAGATGAATGGTGTAATGAATTTTGTTAGTGTGTTAGGTTTTTATACTCGTATTTATAAATGATGTTTAATGAACCGTTACAAATGGACCACATTAATGCACCAGTTACAATTGACTGAATTGATGACAATATCAATGTTAACAGTTACAAGTTGACTGTATTAAAAAACGTATATGGGCCGTTACAACTTTATCATTTAATTAGTTGTTACATGTTTTGGGCTGTTATAAGTTTTGGCTATTAAAAGATTTTAAAGGCTTTTTACGGGGCATCATATATTCATATATATAATGCAATGTTAAAATGAGTTACGAAATGAGCTGTTGTTGCAAAACATTTACACTAGCTGTTACAAATTTACATTTAATATCCAAAATGTTTAAATGAGTTTTTTTAGGTTGTTACAACTTTAGATTTAAATTCTTAAATGTTGAAATAAATGTATATTGATTGAATTCTTAAGACTTCTTTTTATAGTAATCTTTTTTACTTAAAATTTTAAGTACTTTTAATTTTAAAAATTGACTAAATGCTTTATAAAGTAGTAGAGAAGAGATAACACTATTCTTTCTTTAAATATCACGAACGGCTTAATTAATAGTTTGAAGGACATTCTGTTTTTCTAATTATTTTTTTGGGCTCTGCCTATGATATACAAGATATTTTAATACGTTTTACCAGGTATTGCAGTAAAAGAGATGTATATAAACAGTCTATACAAGATTTCACAGATTTTCTTATACTATCACTGGCCAGCATGATCTTAGAAGATGTTATCTAAAGTTTCTTATTATTTTACTTATTTTTAATACAGCACACACGAGCCTTAAACTTTGTTATCCTAAAAGTAAAGGTGCATTACTTTGCATGTGATGTAGGTTATCTAACATAAAATCAACATAAGAAACGTTATTATCATGTGTATCTAACCTTATAGGAGGGCTGGAGGGGTAATAAACATGGAAAGAAATGAAAAACTTGTGTGTCTGGGGGCGGAAATCTTAAGTAGCGAATCAATGACTTCCTTTCAAGTCAAAGCTGTGGTTTAATGTTGACTGAGTTTAAGAGTAACAACATGTCTTTGAAATGGTCATAAACGTGTTCCTTGATGCCAGGATGGTGGACCGAATATCTAGTACTTCAGTTACTTCTTTTAAGTATAAAATAGATTAGTTGCATAAAGCAATATTCATTTTCTTCCACCATTCCAGATCCACAGTAAATTTCCACATTCCTCTTTATATTCAATATAAGCTTTGGTTGTGAAGCATAGATCAGTGTTTCTTCCTTCTTTTATTATCACCATTTCATCATTCAAGCCTTCTTTAATCCACAATTGGTATCAAGAGCAAAGGTTGTGTCTAGTTTATGCAAAAATCATCTCGAGAATCCACAGAAATGTATCAATCGTACAACACCTCAAACCCTGTCAAAGAAAACCCTGTTACCTTTCAGTGTCCAGTCCTCACTTCTACAAACTATACGACATGGGCCATTAAGATGGAAGCTATAATGGATGCCCAAGGGTTATGGGAATCCATTGAACCTGCAGCTGGTGTGGCTACGGACGAGAAGAAAAGTAAAATGGCCCGTGCATTCATCTTCCAAGCAATACCGGAAGATATTCTGATGCAGGTAGCTAAGAAGAAAACAGCCCGTGAAGTGTGGGAGTCGCTGAAAACCCGGTTCGTTGGTGCAGACCGGGTTCAAAAGGCCAGGTTGCACACGTTGAAGAGTGAGTTCGAGGCGCTCCGAATGAAGGACGACGAGTCCATTGACGAGTATGCAGGGAAGTTATCCGGGATGATCTCGAAGTATAACAGTGTCGGTGCGACATTGAACGACGAAGAACTCGTTCGAAAACTTTTTGATACGGTGACGGAAAAATATATCCATCTTGTTGCCTCAATGGAACAATATTCGGATGTAGAAGAGATGCCATTTGAGGAAGCAATAGGTCGATTGAAAGCCTACGAAGACAGGTTAAGGCTTCGACAAGGAGGGTCGACCGGGGAAAATTCATTGTTATTAACAAAGGCGGAGGGCCAGACAATGAGTAAACAAAATAGCAAGGCACCTGGTGGTCGTGGTAGAGGCTGGAATGGTGGTAGAGGTTCGAATGGTGGCAGAGGCTGGAATGGTGGCAGAGGCGGTAGAGGTAGCACACGAGGGGGTCGTGGATCAGGCCGAGGTCGGGGTGATCGATATGGCAAGAAACCGTCTCAAGAAGGGGAATACTCGAACCGAAATCCGCGTGACAAAAGTCACATCAAGTGCTTCGAGTGTCAAGAATACGGGCACTATGCATCAGAATGTACGAACATGAAGAAACCGGAACAAGAAGTGCACTTGACGAGAGGGGAAAAGAAAAGAAGAACAAGCTCTCTTGTTGTGTGTTAAAGGAGAGAACATGCCATCAATAGTAATGTTGAATGAGGACAAAGTGTTTCCTAAATTACATGAAAGTTAGAACAATAGCAATCGAGACATGTGGTACCTCAATAATGGGGCAAGTAATCACATGACCGGGGATAGAAATATGTTTACAGAATTGAACGAAAGTGTCACGGGACAGGTTTGGTTTGGTGATGGCTCCGCGGTTAAGATTAAAGGAAAAGGTACACTTTTGTTCCAATGTAAAAATGGTGACCAGTTAATGGTCTCTGATGTGTATTTTATCCCGGCTTTAACAGACAATATCCTTAGCCTCGGTCAATTAACTGAAGCTGGGTATGATGTGTGGTTGCATAATGAATATCTGAAAGTTTATAATGAACAAAGGACGCTTGTGTTGAAGGTGCAACGATCGGCAAACATGTTGTATAAAATAGCATTGAAGATTGTAAAACCGGCTTGTTTGGCAGTTTTTTTAGTTGATGACGCGTGGACTTGGCATGCCCGCTTAGGACATGCAAACTTCTACACATTAGAATTTATGGGGAAGAAAAGGATGGTGACTGGAATGCCGTGTGTCTCGCATCTAAAACAACTGTGCAGCGGTTGTGTTGTAGCAAAACAAATGAGGCAAAGCTTTCCAAATGAAGCTCAGTGGAGAGCGTCCAAGCCGTTGGAACTCTTACATGCTGATCTTTGTGGTCCAATAACGCCACAATCAACAGGAGGTAATAGATATTTTTTATTGATTGTTGATGATTGGTGTAGATATATGTGGGTTTATTTTCTTAAATCAAAAGATGAAGCGTTAGCAAAGTTCAAGATCTTTAAAGCTCAGGTTGAGATGGAAACCGAGCATAAAGTGAAGGCACTAAGGACAGATCGCGGGGGCGAGTTTAACTCTCATGCCTTTGTCAAGTTCTGTCAAAAAGAAGGAATTCAAAGGCAAACCACGGCACCGTATACTCCGCAACAAAACGGAGTTGTGGAGCGGAGAAACAGAACGGTAGTAGAAATGACACGATCATTGTTGAAAGGCATGAACCTACCAGATTCATTGTGGGCGGAAGCAGTTCGCCATGCGGTCTATTTGCTTAATAGACTTCCCACGAAGGCGGTGAAAGACATTACTCCATACGAAGGATGGAAGAAAAGAAAACCAAACCTGGAATATTTAAAAATATTTGGTTGCTTGGCGTTTGTAAAGAAGGTGGGAGGCCATCTTACTAAGCTGGAAGATAGAAGCATTCCTATGGTTCATTTAGGTAAAGAACCAGGGAGCAAAGCATACAAGTTGTATAATCCAAAAAATAAAAGGATTGTGGTGGCACGTGATGTCTCATTTGATGAAGCAAAGTCATGGACTTGGGAAACTACACAAGGAAGTATGTCAGGAAGCATGGTACAACCCATATTCATGGGAAACATTGAAAGTCCACAGAATGCTAGCATGAATCAAGAGGAGGGACCACATACACCACTAACCCCACATTCTAATAATGTTTCTCCTTTCTTAAATTTGACAGGTACCAACTATATGGAAGGCTCAGGAAGTGCAAATCAAAGCCTTTCAAGTTCTTTCGGCGGTGTGCCGGTTAATGACACGGTACCTTTTGATACTTTTGATGACACTCCTGTGCGGGGAACTCGCCTTCTACAAGATATATACCAACGGGCGCCTATGATGACAGAAGAAGAGGTACAAGATCAGTACCAACAAGCAGGGTTGCTATTGTTAAATGAGGAACCGACTACGTTTCTCGAGGCAACAAAGGAGACACAATGGATGGAAGCCATGCGTGCAGAGATAGATTCAATCGAGAAGAACCAGACATGGACTTTAACCCGATTACCTCCCAATCAAAAGGTGATAGGGCTAAAGTGGGTGTTTAAGTTGAAAAGGGATGCATCAGGTACGGTCACGAAACACAAGGCACGTCTTGTGGCCAAAGGTTGCGTACAACAACAGGGTGTAGACTTCGAAGATGCGTTTGCTCCGGTGGCTCGGATGGAATCAATACGGTTGATATTAGCTTTGGCAGCAAAAGAAAACTGGATTGTACACCATTTAGATGTGAAGTCAGCCTTCTTAAACGGGGAGCTTAAGGAGGAGGTTTATGTAACTCAACCCACCGGGTTCGAAGTGAAAGGAAAAGAAGAGATGGTCTATAAGTTGCACAAAGCTCTTTATGGGTTACGACAGGCGCCTCGTTCATGGAATGCAAAACTCGACAAAGTATTAAAAGAGCTTGGGTTCAGAAAGTGTGCACAAGATCAGGCCGTGTACAAGTTGCAAAGTAAGAACACAACCTTAATTATTGGTGTGTATGTTGATGATATAATTGTGACGGGGTCGAGTGAGAAACAGATTCAAGAGTTCAAGGTAAGAATGAACTCAATATTTGAAATGAGTGACCTGGGGAAGTTGAATTACTATCTTGGGATAGAGGTTAAACAAGAAGAAAATGGCATCATTATAAAGCAAGAAAGTTATGCTAGAAAGATTTTGGAAGAAGCAGGTATGTCTAAATGTAACCCAGCAAAGTGGCCTATGGATCCTAAATTGCAGCTGACCAAGGATGAAGGTGGCAAGGAAGTTGATCCGACCAAGTACAGACGTATAATCGGGAGTCTTCGTTACCTGATTAACACTCGTCCCGATCTCAGTTACTCGGTTGGGGTAGTGAGTAAATTCATGCAGTCACCTAGAGAGAGTCACTATGCAGCGGTGAAGAAAATTCTACGATATCTCAAGGGTACAACCGGGTATGGTTTGAAGTATCGAAAGGGTGGAAATGGAAAAATTTGCGGGTATAGTGACAGTAGCCACGCTTCAGATATTGAGGACCGAAGAGGAACTACAGGTATGGTGTTCTACTATTCACAAAATCCAGTCACATGGGCATCTCACAAACAACAAACGGTAGCTCTAAGTTCATGTGAGGCTGAATTCATGGCTGCAACTGCTGCGGCGTGTCAAGCGTTGTGGTTAAGAAACATGGTTAGTTTCTTAACAGGAGAAGAAGCTCAAAGGGTACAGCTTCTAGTTGACAATCAATCTGCTATTGCATTAATGAAAAATCCTGTGTTTCACGGACGAAGCAAGCACATCGATACTAAATACCATTTCATACGGGAGTGTGTGGAAAGGGATCAAGTTTATGTCGAGCATGTTAGTGGCGATTTGCAGAAGGCGGATATCTTGACCAAGGCGCTGCCTCGGGTTAAGTTCGCTGAGATGAGAAGGTTGATTGGGACTGAAGATGTCAACATTAAAGGGGAGAATGTGGTTTAATGTTGACTGAGTTTAAGAGTAACAACATGTCTTTGAAATGGTCATAAACGTGTTCCTTGATGCCAGGATGGTGGACCGAATATCTAGTACTTCAGTTACTTCTTTTAAGTATAAAATAGATTAGTTGCATAAAGCAGTATTCATTGTATTCCACTTTCATATCCACTGTAATGTCACTTTCCTCTTTATATTCAATATAAGCTTTGGTTGTGAAGCATAGATCAGTGTTTCTTCCTTCTTTTATTATCACCATTTCATCATTCAAGCCTTCTTTAATCCAACAGCTTGAACCCGAATTGTTCACGTGGTATGGTTTTGCAGCAATATGTACCATAGTGGCAATCAGAGAAGGTCGTCATG
The DNA here is from genome assembly GCA_026074375.1 of Tanacetum coccineum. Lineage (NCBI taxonomy): Eukaryota > Viridiplantae > Streptophyta > Magnoliopsida > Asterales > Asteraceae > Tanacetum > Tanacetum coccineum. The sequence continues at coordinate 20,807 of BQNB010109457.1, forward strand.
TGCTGCAATTCGTGTCAACATGGTTATATGAAAGATTTGTTGGTGCGCACACATATGTGACTAAAACATTCTTGGTGTATATGTTGGCACGGCAGTTGTCAACGGATGTTGTTGTCTAAATCAAATTATATCCTACTCAATGCATATATTAATGTTGTCATTATTACTACATAACATTCAGATGACTATGGTTCGTATAATTTAATCCTTTTGTACATCCATTTGTTTTATGTAAAAATGTTATCTTTGAAAAAGAGGTTTCGTGGTTTAGTTTACTAAGAAATTCCATCTTAATATCCCAAATTTTGGGATGTTGAGCGTATTCAAACCGAAAATGGAAATTTATATAAAGCATCTTTGTGCATGGAAGAAACTAAGAGTAAACTTACACCCCTGTGGTTTGTCCAAATAGTTGCATAGTATATTACATGTATTTAGTTTTCATTGTTTGTTTAAAGATTTATCTTATAAATCTGAAGTGTTGTAACAAGTTTGAGAATAACACACCTAGCTAGGATACAATAGTGGCAATGTTATTGTTGTTGTAATTTAGACTTACTTTATGTTCCAAGCATGATCGAACTGGCTCGGCAAGGTTGCATGGGATCACTTTCTTATTTCTACGATTGGAACAGTTCTGTTAATCACCCTCTTAAGCTTCTATTACCTTAATTTGTTGTATTATTGATCCTTTAGGTCAGTTTTGTTACTTGAGCCTTTTAATTTGCTTCGCAGTATGTTATTACAGTAGCTTTGTGGCAAAATTGTATCCTTATATGTCTGCATAGTGAAATAGGTAATCGACAGGTTATTTGTGGTTTGGTTATTGGTCCATTAAATTATGCATGCTCATGCAACTGAACTTCAACAAAACTCTTTCTAAGAGCAATGGGTGTGGCAACGACTATCTTCGCCGAATCTTAGGTGGCAAGCCACTCAGCGCCGCCGAGTTCTCGCCACCACACCGCGTTGCCTTGCCGAGTCTGCGCCGAAAGAAACTCGCCGGCTACACAATGAAGCAAAAGACAAAAAAAATGGTTAGGAGCAATTATGTAATGTTTTTCATTGATAATTTTCATCAGTAAAATGATATTTTTTTTTTTGATTTATAAATGGTTGGAGCAAGGAAGATGAAGTTGACTTTTCTTTAAGTGTTTTTCATTGAAAAGAGTGAGATGTGTGTTTTTTTCTTTTCAAACTGGAGGTACCCTTGATATAACAATGTTTTTTTTAAAGTGTCTTTTTTTCTCTGAACCTTTTAACTTTTATATAATTTTATAATTTTTTAAAATGTTATTTGTATTTTTATTTTAATAAATAGAATTTAGTTTTAAAAAAAAAAAAAATTGTTGGTGGGTCGGGCTCAAATGGCTTAAGGTGTGGTGTGATGTGTTGTGAGTAGGGGTGAGCAAAACGACTCAAAAGAGACGTTTGTTCAAAAGATACGTTATCATTCATTTGAAATTAGAGTTTTACAAAGGCAGGTCTCAAAATCTAGTTACATACAATGTGAATGATAACCAGTTTTAGCCATCTTCAAGTCCATGCCACTCCATGCCATAAGTTGTTCAATTACCTGAGATAAACATGCTAAAAAGTCAACACAATGGTTGAGTAAAATTCATAGGTTTGAAATGTAATAGTTGAATACAAGTTATCATAATGAAAATATTGGTATTGCATGGATAATTATCATGGAGAACATTATTATCATGGAGAACAGTATTATCATGGAGAACATTATTATTACCCTAAACTCATGAATCACATAAGGGATATATTGGGAGATATTACCCAAAGAGACATTAAAGAGATATTGGGAGATACTATCTAAAGAGATATTAAAGAGATATTGGGAGATATTACCCAAATAGATATTAAAGAAATATTGGGAGATACTACCCAAATAGATATTGAAGAGATATTGGGAGATACTACCCAAA
>BQNB010109458.1:0-15354 GCA_026074375.1 Tanacetum coccineum
TAACATGCTGAACTGATACCAGACGATAGCTTCGCCTGTTGTATGAATCAACACGGGCGGATCAAGAGATGTCATGTGTCCACACATGGAATATAAATTGTAACACGAACTACGCATGTAAATGTAATGTACATATAACGTTTTGTCATAAATATTTGGTTGATGCAACGACACACACCATATGCTCTCTTTTCAGTTTCACACATCAAACAACTCGCTATTTAATGAAATCTTTTCGCTCATTCCATGTGAGGTTTCTGCCGTGTCAGGATGGCTGTTTTTTCTTTTATATCTCATATAAAAGTTGCATGTTAAATGAAACAACGACCCAGCTAGGTGATACGTGACGATTTCACTCTCTTGCTTCTCTTTTCACTCGTATATCCAAAAACTTCTTCCCTTATAGCTTAAACCAAAACATCTCATTTAAAACCCATCATTTTATTTTTCTATTTCTCAAACTAACTAATCTTTTATTTATTAAAATAAAAATACAAATTACAATACGTAATTAATAAATAGTACAGTAACGGGCAGAGAACCCGATCGTATATAGTTGCCAAATTTTAAATTTATAAAACTCGTCTACCGTTACACGCATAAACGGGCAGAGAACCCGGTCGTATATAGTGCAGTAGTTGGTAAATCCGAAGTCGTCCCAAGAGCTAAGTTTTAACTAGTTCTAATTTAATTTTGTCACGTTTAGAAAAATGGTTTTAAGATTGCTTTTTTTAAACTACAAGAAAGTAAATGCAGAAAAGTAAATTGATAGAAGTAATCAGGGAGAAAAGCGTGCTAGTCTAACCATTTCATAATTACTGTTATGATTACGTTTTCATGTGCAATGTTCAACTACAAGTTTCATTAGTGGTTCTAATATCGGCAGACCCGAATTAGCATTTGAGGTCTGTCATATACTTACTCTGCGACCCCAATTCCCCTAAGATCACACGGGCAGGGCATCTAAGTTTGTTGTGGTTAATCTTTAACTATCCTTAAGACCAATTCTATAACCTATATAGATTATTAACCCTCTCTAAAAGGGTTCCTGTGCTTTTTAAGTGTTTAATGTGACAGAAGCGGTAATATGGTTAATTCCTACATTAGGGATAGGTGCTAATCTACCCTAGTACCCTGCTAATCCTAGGTTCAACCGGTAAGTCTAATAACAGGACTAACAAGATCAGAGCCACCATCTACACTACCAAAACTCAGGGATCAATGAAAGGCTATAAGGATATCTAATGAAACCATAATTAAACAAGAAACATCAATCACAACAATAGTAAATACATAGCTAGGCCAGCACTAGGAGTGCTTAGCCACTCATAGCAACAGTAAGATAAGAATTAAATGAAGAGATCTTGGATTGATAAATCATAATTCTTACAAACGGCGTTTATGAATGATTAATGCTAAAAATAAGTAAAGTGATCCTCCCTTGGACTGCTTGGTGGAATGCTTCGTCTTCTAGAGGCCTTGTTCGCCTCTTGGTACCGTGTTGTGAAGTGGTAAAGTGAATGATGCTGAATGAGCCATCCAAGCCCTCTTTTTATAGGTATCGACTATGTTACGGCGTAACCATTATAAAGGTGTTACGCCATAACCATTCTCTTTCGCAGGCTTAATTCTTGTTAAGGAGTAACCATATAGTGCATGTTACGCCATAATGCTGACATGGATGAGTCATCCTTCTTCTCTGAGATGTGCTATGGCGTAATGATGATGAAGCTTTTACGCCGTAAAGGTAGTGCTGACTCATTTCTTCATTAATCTTTGTTACGGCGTAATCCCTTCGGGGTTGTTACGCCATAACTAGCCGTGAACTCTTTACTTTGAATGATTTCCATGTCCAAATCCCGCGTCTTTTGCTCAAATGCTCGCATTGCTCCTAAAAATTAAATATAAGCAATTAAGTAGTGGGTTCAGACATTTATAACATAATTATAAGCATTTTCATAGGGAATTTGATACTAAAAAGTATTAACTATTTGATGTTATCAAATATCCCCCCACTTGACTTCTACTTGCCCTCAAGTAAAACTATTAGAATAATTTATAAAAAGATTTCCCCAATTTAACTCGAAGAAATAAATTCATAATTTACTTATGCTAGAAAACATCAATGCGGATTACCTCACGAAAAGGGGATCGAAAACACTCAACTCTCATGACTAATCTAAGTGTTTCATTTCGGGGTGATCACTCAATTGCACAGTCATAGCATGTATTCTATCATAAGCTTAGAAAGTACACAAATCTGCACCAGCTAGAATTAGGGTGGGTGAATCATCCTGCAATCTTTACCAAAAGCGTTACACCAACAAGGGCAACAAACCATATATACACATCCATAACGATGGAATAGACATACATGATTACAATCAATTCCCCCATTCGAATAAAACCAATGGTTAGGACGGAGAATGATATAGGGTAGGATAAGACACGGGATACACATTAATTGTTGTTAAAATAAAAACACAAAACAAATAGTCTAAATATACTAAGGTTCTCACAACTAGCTACTGTCCATCCATAAGTCCAAGTATCAAAGTTCGAAAATCTGATCTTTATAATGGGCTACTAGCTCCATTCTTCACAATCATTAAGATGGCTTATAGTTGCACCATCTTTACACTTTTTAGCACACAGATGGCTTATTGTTGCACCATCTTTATATTTTGAACATGTAAATGCTACAAGAGTTTATATCTTTTTATTATTGCCCCTGCAGAATTTGATACAATACACACACCCCCTCACTTGAGATAAACAATATCGAAAGTGATGATTCATGGGGGTCTTTATAGATCATTAATGATAGGTCTTTCACGAATGCACAAAATTTCCAAACCCATTTCCCCGAACCATGGACTTAAGTAGCCAGAGATTTCAACACAAAGAAAATAAAGACTACAGTGTTGGCTAAGGCGAAATTGTATAACGAAACATAAACATATTGGGTTTAAACAGGGATTGGCTTAACAAGGTTATCTAGGGGTATCTTGCACTGAAATTGAGTGCAACAAAGGGTTTTATACGGGGAGGTCGACAAGTTAGTGTGACAAGTCGATAAAAACACACATATAGGCTTTTTGAGTGATTTCCTAAGATGTTGCCTTCTTGAACTGTCTATTCCAACTAATCAATTAGGTCTCGAAAAGATGTATAGGCCAAGTTTTAAAGTCTACAATACTACCGACACACTCATATATTTGGTGGATTTATGTATAATAGATGAAAACGGAATAATAGGCTTAACCTCATCAATTGAATTAAAGGATAATAGTACGCTCGACAAAGATTAATTCTAATTTATTAGGAAAAATATGTCAAAATTGTCACAATTTTTCAAAGAAAACTAGAAAATCGAAGGCAAATATAGGTCAAGTGGTAATTCTACTCCCATCCCCCCTTAGTTTGTACAATGTCCCTATTGTACAATTAAGGAAATAAAATTAACAGAATAAGAGTAGAATTAAAATAAAAGACACCCCTGAGCGTTGCTCTCCACTTTGAATGATAACTGCAAGAGATGAATTCTTGCAAAGCTTCTATTAAGCAACCTCGTTTCTCCTGGAATCACTAGACAACAAAAAGCATTAAACGTTCAAAAAAATAAATATACAATAAGACTTAACTCACTTTCATAAGAATCACAGTTGCATTTAGCATACGCCACAAGCCTTTTAAACCACTTGGTGGCCCAAGTGGACGAGTGAAGTCTCGTGAGGGTTTCTAGAGAACATACCCACAAAGTTCATTTAATTATACAAGGTTTTGAAAAAGTTTCAAACTAATTTCAGTTTTTCAGAAAGGGGTTACGGCGTAATCCTGGGTTTGGTTAAGCCGTAATCATGTGGTTGTTAAATTTGAAAATTTTAATTAAGAAAGGTTACTATGTAACTCAGATAGGAGATTACGCCATAAATACATATGTTACAGCATAACTAAGGTGGTTACGCCTACATAGAAACCTATTTACCACATTACAACCAGTCGAGGAGACCTCATATTGCAATTCCTTGCTGTGAGAACCTGTAAAATCAAGTGAGAAACCAAACAAACCAACTAAAACTCGAAATCCCTAAATGAAATTCATTAATAAAAGACATGTTGTCTCCCGACAAGCACTTTTGTTTATTACCGAGTCTTTAAGTTAGACTCAAGACGCTCTACGTCTTTGCCTGGCCATTTCCCTCATTGGCCATCTTTTCCATCAACCTAGCTCTTATTGAAGCAACGTTATCCCTAGTTCTTGGCATTTCCTCAATCCCTAATACCTTTACTTTTGTGTAGATCTCCTCTGGGCAAATTGTGTATCTAGCAACCTTCATTTTTTTGATAAAATCGGGGGAGGGGGGTCCTCATAGGTTAATCCAAGTAATCTACATCTTCTCTTGTTATAAGCTTTGTTATCTAGGTCAATTACTCCTTTACTATTTAATGTAGATCATCCTCCGGGGCAAATTTTACAGTATGAATCTTAGTAAACAATACTTATAACTTTAGTTTGATTGGAAAGAATCTGGAGACTATAGTGGTGATTCCCCTCATTAGGTTAATCCAAGTAAACTACACCACTTCTACTTCCTGAGTTAATATTAGCCTGGTTCGGTTATCTAGGTCAATTAATCCATCTGTAATGATCTTATGGTTTATTAGTCCAGTTGATTCGCCTGATCCAAACGCTTCATCTTTACGTGTTGGTACCTTATTAAACCAAACACACGTGATGAAAGTTTGAGAGCATGAATTAGCCCCCATCATTGTTTTTTGAAGTATTCTTTATCAATCGTATGTCTCATTCACCTTGCGGCTTCGGGTCTTTTAAGTTCTCCTCAATGTCATCTTCCTCATCTCCGACCCTTTTTCTCTAGTGATCTTTGAGAATTCTCTCCCTGGTCATCTTGCATATTTTTCCATATCTTATTTTCATCCAATCATTTAAGCTTAGTTCTTCCCATTCCACTGTCATTTATGCTTTCCCAATAACGTTTCTCTCCGTTAATTGGTAAACCTCCTCCATTGCATATGTTACTGTTCGGATCACAAGATGCCCAATGCTGGCACTCATTCTTTTTTTCTTGTAAAATTGGCTCAAACCAATGTACCCTTTATTCTTTAGTTGTTAAAAGCGTCTCTTTATTCAATTTAGTTATCATGTATACTATCTCTTAATATGATTCATGTATGTTAATTTCATAAGAGAAAATATCTGGGTCGATACCCAATAATCGGTTAAACTCACAGGATCCAGAATCATATAAGAATAAATCATAATTAATCTTTTTAAAGTCATCATCCTCTGTGCATGTTTCGCTTCTTATTGAAGGAACAAATTCAAAAATCATGGTAGTAAAACTACTTATTTTGAATATAACTTTTTCATTTCCTAGTTCTAGAGAGATGGACTTTCTAAATATATCTACCTTAGCATGTGCAGTGGCTAGCAAGGGTCTTCCTAGAATTGTAGGCATCCTAAAGTCTTCAACTATGTCAAGAATAACAAAGTCTACCGGGAAGACGAATTTATCAATCTTTATGAGTAAATTATCTACTATTCCTTTAGGAGTACATTTAGTGTTATCATCCATCTCGATCACCATGTTAATTAATTCAAGTTTACCTATGCCTAAACGTTTATACATAGAAAGGGGCATGATGCTGATGCTAGCTCCTAAATCTGCTAAAGCATTATTAAAATCTAACATTCCAATGGAACAAGGCAGAATGAAACCACCTAGATCTTGTTCCTTAGGGGGTAGCTAATTTTGAAGAAGAGCAGAGCAACTAGGGTTCATTCTAATTTCTTCTTCTTCTTTGGTCCTAGGATTGTTTGCCACCAAGTCCTTCATGTGTTTTGCGTAGTTGTCCGTTTGCCTAATTTCTTTTAAGAGAGGACGGTTTATCTTGATTTTCTTAAAGCTCTCCATAGTTTTGTGAACTAATGCTTCTTTTGCGTGATACTCTAGTCGTCTAAGAAATGGGATGGGTGGCTCATAATGATCAACATAATAGTTTACACTTTGCTTTTCCTCTTCAGGTACTTTTTTAATCTCATGTGTAGCCTCTAGTGCTGCTAGAGCTTCCGCCATTCCTGATTTGTCAGTTTCTTGTCTTTCGTTATCAGAAAACCCTGACTTAGCAGAAAAGTATTCAATTTCTTCGGGGGAATAATAGAACGGTGTGTATAACGGCGATCCATCTTCAGTACAAATTACCTTGCATCCTTCAAACTTTCCACCGTTTGCTCATCCTTCAACCTCATTTGTTAAGGTTCTTACTTTCGTCTCGAGACCTTGGATAATTTTGTCGTGAGCTTCTCGATTGGTTTCCGTGTTTTCATAAAATTTCTTTAACCATTCGTCTTGCTCAGCATGTCTTTTAGCTGCTTCTTCCATATATTTATTGATTTTTTCAGTTAGGCTTGGTCTTCTCACCCCTGATGATGGTTGGTCGTATCCTGATGCTCCTCTATTAAATCTACCATCATTTCTGCTATTGTTTGGGAAGGGTCTACCGAACTCTCCATATTTAACTTCCCCTATATTTTTTACTTCCTCGTTGAGAGGACATTCTTTATCAAGATGAGCTCCTCCGCAGGTTTGACATCCTACTTGAATAGCGTACACGTTCTCCTTAAGCTTCTTTATGTCTCGACCCAAGCTCTCTAGTTTGTTTACAATAGTAGCGATCCCTTCAGAATTATTACTACTATCTGTATTCCTGCTAGATGAACCATGATGTCACTTTTGAGAGTGGTCAACCATAGTTTGAATTTCCGTTAATGCTTGAGCAGGTGTCATGCCAGGAATTGGCCCCTAAGAATCAAGCAATTGACGGTTCATAGTGCTGAGACCATTATTGAAGATGTTTACCTTCTAATGGCTATTGATGTCATGGGTTGGGCATTTATAAAGTAGGTCATTATACCATTCCCAAGCTTGGTATAATGTTTCGTTATCTTCTTGCTTGAAGTTGCGGATTTCTTCAAGCTGCTTAGCGGCTTTAGATGGCGGGTAGTACCTTTGGATAAAGGCCTTTTTAAGGAAATCCTAGAAATCGACGGTTCTTGGAGAAAGTCTGTCCACCCATCTTTTAGCGGCTTCAATGAGTGTAATGGGAAAAACGCGTCGCATGACAGCATCGTGTGATACTCTTGGAATGTTGAATAAGCCGACGATATCTAAAACTCGCTCTACATGCTCATGAGCATCATCATTCTTGTTTCCAAAAAAGGTGTCCTCCCTCAATTATCACATGAATTGACTCTTGATTTCGAAATTCACATTTCCTTATATTTCAGGTTTAACCACGCCCGATGCCTGATTCCCTCGAGTCAATGCTAGGTATTGTTCCATGGTGAGGTTATCTATCTCTCCCTTAGCCATTATGATTCTTGAAATGCTTAGTAATAAAATACAAGAAACAAACTATAACTAATTTTAGCTCCCCGGCAGCGGGGTCAAAAACTTGATGCTTAAAATTGTTTTGAATAATTAATTACCAAGTTTTAAATTTATAAAACCCGTCTACTGATACACGCACTAACGGGCAGAGAACCCGGTCGTATGTAGTGCATTAGTTGGTAAATCTGAGGTCGTCCCAAGAGCTAAGGTTACTAGTTCTAATTTGATTGTATCACGTTAAAAAAAATGGTTTTAAGTTGATTTTTAAAAACTAAAGAAAAGTAAATGCGAGAAGTAAATTGATTTGAAAGCAGCAGGGAGAAAGGCGTGCTAACCTAGTTATTTCATTACCAATGCTTTATTTTTTATTTCTTGTGCAATGTCTAAGTATCATTTTATTAGTGGTTCTAATATCAATAGACCCGAATTAGCATTTGAGGTCTAATATATATTTACTCTGCGATCTCGAATCCCCTGCAAGTCACAAAGGTAGGGAATCTAAGCTTACAGTGATTAATCCCAAACTACCCTAAAGATCTGTCTATAACCTAGATAGATTATAAACCCTCTCTGAAAGAGTTCTTGTGCTTTTTAAGTGTTTAATGTGATAAAGGCGGTAATTGCGTAAATTCCTAAACTAAGGATAGATTTCAACCTACCATATTACCCTGTTAATCCTATGTTCAACGGGTAAGCCGAATAACATATTTAACAGGATCCAAATCACCCTCAACACTACCAAAACCCAAGGATCAATGGCAGACTAATAGTATATCTAATAAAGCAATAAATTAGACAAGAAATATTTAACAAAGCAATTGTAAATTCATAACTAGGCTAGCACTTAAAGTGCTTAGCCCCTCACAGCAAAAGTAAGATAAGAAATAAATGAAGAGATCTTGGATCGATAAATCATAATTCTTACAAATGGTGTTTATGAATGATTAATGCTAAAAATAATTAAAGTGATTCTCCCTAGGACTGCTTGGTGGAATGCTTCATCTTCTAAAGGCCTTGTTCGCCTCTTGGTACTGTGTTGTGAAGTGGTGAAGTAAATGATGCTGAATGAGCCGTCCAAGCCCTCTTTTTATAGGTATCGACTATGTTACGGCGTAACCATTATGAAGGTGTTACGCGGTAACCATGCTGGGTTGGACTTCTCTTTCGCAGGCTTAATTCTTGTTACGGCATAACCATATAGTGCATGTTACACCGTAATGCTTACACGGATAAGTCATCCTTCTTCTATGAGATGTGTTATGGCGTTAATGATGACGAAGATTTTACGCCGTAAAGGTAGTGCTGACTCATTTCTTCATTAATCTTTGTTTCGTCGTAATCCCTTCGGGGTTGTTACGCCGTAACTAGCCTTGAACTCTTTACTTGAATGATTTCCATGTCCAAATCCCGCGTATTTTTCTCAAATGCTCGCATTGCTCCTGAAAACTAAATATAAGCAATTATGTAGTGTTTTTAGACATTTAGAACATAATTATAAGCATTTTCATAGGGAATTTGATAATAAAAAGTATTAACTATTTGATGTTATTGGTATGTGCTTAATTACACATACCTTTGACCTAATAAACGAGCTTAAATGACCAAAAAACGGACATAAAATACCAAATATATGTTTGTTTTGCTTTGTATACTGTGCAGGTATCGGATATTCACTAAAGGACAAAAACGAAGCCAAAACGGACAAAACCGAGCACAGAATTAGAAAAAGCGTGAAAAAACCAAAGCCGAAGACATAAGCATCTTATTGGGCCAACCCGTACCCAAGTTAATGGGCCAAGTCAGCCCATTCAGCTTATATATTAAATCAAAAGCCCTTAAATTAAATTATAAAGCCCAAATCATTACAAATGGCCCAAAACCAATAACTAAGCCCAACATCCAGCCCGTTAACCCTTAACTTACATCCTTTTAAACTGTTACACCGTTAGTCCTTAGGGACTAACACAGTTAGTCCTTATAGGTTTACACTGTTAGTCCCTACAAACCATTTACCCTTAACCCCGTTAACCCTGCACCCCAGTCAAACAAATATAACCTAAAACCTTTCCCGCCAAAGCTCACACTATTCATCCATCACTTTCATTCTTCCCTGCAACCTGACATACACCCTTAACCTTTTCCCCCACAACCCGACAACCCCATTTAACCTATTCTCCTCAAGTAATGACAACCACGTTGGAAATCCCTTGCCAATTGATTGGTTGGGACATAATCAAGGGCTATGATCAATTTAAAGAAACACAATGAAGGATTCAAGGGCTCAGATTTATGGCTTGGAGAGCACTCACACAAGAAACAAGCTCAAGACCTAGAACCTTCTCAATTCGGCTATAAATAGTGTGTGTTTTCACACATTAGGGAGATTATCTAGTGTAGCTTTTTATTGTAATTTTACAACTTATTAGTCAGCTTATTGTAACTTTTCTTTCAAGTATTGTAAACGTTTTAAGTATTAATGAAATTTTGAGTTTTTATGTTAAATTCTGTTTTTATGATTAATGAATTATAAGTTTTGAAAATGGATTAATAAGCTCATATAAGCTCTTGTTTAAACTGTTTTACAAAAACAATATAAACTCTTACTTAGCTTATAGTGTTTAAGCTTATTTCATCAAAATCCACCCCTAAAAATACCTCAGCTTACTTGGAAGATAAGCCAAACTTAAAAGGGCTTATATGACCATACTAGCTTGTTTTTAAACAAGCTAGAGCTTGTTGATAAGCTCTAAGAGCAGTTTATGTCCTTGTTTAAGCAAAGGACTTTGTAAGTTTTCATTTTCACTTTTATAGCTTATTTACTGTTTGCTTATTAGTCTACTTATTTTAGTGCTTATTACTGTTTTTATTGAGGTTTATTGCTTATTTATGCTTGCTCATAGTTTAAATCTTCTTTGTTCATGTTTTTCATTAAAACTGTTAATTTTAGCTTAAAACTGCTCATTCTTATTTGCTTATTTTAAGTGCTTATCTCTGTGTTCTTATTGCTTATTAGTGCTTAATATCCATTGTTCCTCGTCTGTTTTTAAAAATCTCAGCTTAAAATAGTGAAAATCAAGCTTAAAATGGTTTTGAAATTTTTAAAGGGGTGTTTGGGTTAAGAACTAAAATGGGTCAAAAGAGTTTTAAAACTGTTTTTGGTGCTTATAAGTTGTTGAAATTTGCTTAAAAAGCCTTAATATTGTGTGTTTATCATCTGTTTTTAATAATCTTGGCTTATTTCAGTTTAAATTAGCTTTAAAAAGGTTAATCAATACATAAAGGAGTGTTTGGGTTAAGAGGCAAAATGGGTCAAAATGAGTTTAAAATTGTTTTGGGTCACTAAGCCAACTTTAACAAGCCCTTTTAAGTTGTGTTAATCTGTTTTTAAAAGTTTTTAAACTGTTTGAATTTGATTCTTGCTTAAAGATTGTTTTAAGGATTTTGTTTATGCTTCATATATTGTTTAAATGCAGTAGAAAAGAGATAGATAAGTGTGCCTTTGTCATTTGAATGTTTAGTGTAAATCTGTCAAATACATTTTTAGTTTTTAAAGTTTAAAAAAAGCCACTTTTAGATCTCATATTTAGATTAGTTAATGTTAGTTTTAGGATTTAAAATTGATAGCATAAGTTCTTTGTAGCATTAACTTAATCTGTTTAAGCTTTTTGTTGATTTAGAACTACTTTTTCTAGCTTTATTTAGGTCTGCAAGTAGCCTAATTGTCTTTTAGAAACCAAATACTTAGTTTAAAATACCTTTTTAGTCTATGCTTTTTCTAGCTTATTTCTTTTCCTATTTTCATTGCTTATTTTTGTTCCCTAGTGCTTATTAGGTGTAGCTTATAGTCTGTGTTAGCTTATTTGCCTTTTTCTTTTAGCTTATTAAGTTAAAAAAGCCAAACAGTTAGCTAAGTCACTTAGTAAAAAAAAGCTAAACTGTCAGTTAGATTTGCTTATTTCTAGTTTATTTTCAAGTTTTATAAAAAGTTCCTTTTTTAAAGTTTTCCATTTTTGCTTATATTTTAGCTTTTTAAAAAGAAAAATTTTAAAAAAGTTTTACAAAAAGGGGAGCCACAAGGGTCGAATCTATGACCTCCCCCTTATACAAGCCAACACCTTAACACCACCACACACTGCCAACTCGCCCTTGGGTCTTTTTCGTTATAACTTCACAGCAATTTTCTTTTATCACCTTTTTTCCAAATAAGCTTTCAGCCCTATTTTGCTTATTAACAGCTTATTCCAATAAGCTGTGTGAACTATTTTATTTTTCCTAGGCTTAGAGTAGTTAAAAGTACTTTTCACGAATTTTTCAGTTTTTTATAAATTAGTTTAATATTTTTAATAATATTTTTAGATTCCCGTTAACGTTTTTAGGTCCAATCTTTAATTGCTTTAATTGTTTACTTGCGTTTATTTGTTTTTGCATATTATTTGTAGAAATAGAATCCCAAATCAAAAATTTGATCATTCAATCACTCGATCACGAACTTAACCTCGATTTTCAATTCACGCCTCGTCGGGATACGACTCGGGAAGGTTTTGGATTTTACTTTGGATAAAAGTAATCTAATCTTCTTAAATCCTTACGGAATACTTCTCGTATACTAGAATTTGGTATTTGGTATTTTAGTTATATATTTATATATTATATATTATATATACTAAGGAATCAAATCAAATTTTTTGCGCCGCTGCCGGGGAGGCTGTGAAACGATTATTGTGTTTACGTTTGAAGACCCTTCCCCGTGCAGTTATCGCTTTCATTTGTGAATATTTTCTTCTATTATCAAGTAATCAAAAATTCCAAAAAAAATTGAAAAACAACAAAATCAACCGTTGTGTCACTTGTGAATTCGGCTCACCTTTAGATTACAAACTATAAGAGAGGTATAAGGAGGGTTGGTCCGACGAACTTTGACCCGAAATGAGAAGGTTTTTAATAGCTTAGTGCTTTCTCGCTCCTCTGCTTCTTTATGCGTTTTCTAGAGAGCTATCGTACACTTGTTTGATCTTCTTCAAAATTCGTTGGTGAACCTTCTACTAATCCTACTTCTACGATTCTGAATCGTCGTAATCGTAGACGTTCTAAACAAAGAGTCGAACCATTTTCTCTTGAAGAGAATCCCGTAGTTACGATGGCCGATCAACGTACTATGGCGGAATTACTCCAAGCACCCACTGAGGGTTACAGAGATGCTATTGTTATTCCCGCTATTCTCGCGAAGAATTTTGAGCTTAAACATGGTCTTCTAAATCTTGTAACTTCAAAATTTTTTTACAGATTTGAGAAAGAAGATCCACATGCTCACATTCGTTGGTTTAACAAGATTACTTACATGATTAAGTATAGAGATGTGCCTAATTCATCAATTAAGCTTATGCTTTTTCCATTTTCTATCGAGGGGGCGGCCCGGATTTGGCTCAAAAAAGAACCCCCTCGTTCTATTCTTACTTGGGAAGATTTTGTTTCTAAGTTTATTAACCAATTCTTTCCTCCTTCAAAAACTACAAATCTCCGGAATGAAATTAAAAATTTTCAACAACGTTTTGATGAATCATTTTGTGAGGCATGGGACCGTTTTAAGGATCTCCTTCGGGCATGCACACATCACGGTTTTACGGAGTTGCATCAACTTGATACCTTCTACAATGCTTTAACCCCAATCGATCAAGATTCTTTGAATGTCGCCGCTGGTGGTAATCTTTTGACTAAAACTCCTCGAGATGCTTTGACAATTATTGAAAACAAGTCAAAAGTTTGCAACTCATGGAACAAACCGATTGTTTCAAAAGTGAGTACGAATTCTCCTTGTAGATAATAAATGACATATGAACACAAGGAATTAAAACTAATCTGGAGGTATGGTAAAGTGAAATAAATGTGTAGCCATATTATTAGAGAATAAAGGATAAAGAGATGGGAAGAGTGTATGTGTTAGAGAGAGAACACACACACACACACACTTTCACAAATGTGAGCTTCACCCCTCCATGGAAGTATGAAGGGGGTATTTATAGTCCTAGTGACACTTAACTATTGTAACTAGTCATTATTAGTCCCTACGTGTCACGCTATAAATGAACTAATGTAATTCCGGATATGTCACTATATTTTAAGGCTAACAATCTTCCCCCAATATGTGGACACATACGGAATTACTTACAATGTTCCTAACAAGTACAAATACAATTGAATAGAGTCTTCCAAAGCGCTTCCAAACTGAAGTTGTCTTGTGAGTTCTCTTGGTCTTGAAACTTGTATTCCAACTTGGATCTTCATTGTCTTTACTTGTTTGGAAACCATTGTTATATGCATGAAACTGGATTGACTTCCCCCAATTCATGACAGCATGTCTTGAAAAGCTTTTCTTTTAAACTCCTTTTTGGCGTTGTTTCTGGAATCAGCTTCCCCCCAAAAAACATCATTCCCTATCTTAAGCTGATTCTAAATCTTTGTTGTTGCTTGAACAATCTTCTACTTGTCATTGACGTGCCAGCGGATATTCTGTAGAAGCAAACCACACAACGACCACTGCTTCTGTCATTAGAGGCTTGATGATTATTCGTTCGGGGGTGCGATGCGAGAAATCTGCATCAATTCTTCTCAACATATGCAGTATACTTCATAAACCCATTGTAAGTATAAATTAGTTACACTTACTTTCCCCTGGATGTTGGACATGAGTACATCAAAGTCAACTAAGTCCCGAATGTACACATTTTCCCCCATGATGGTTGCAAACTCTCGGAAGCATCATTGTCGTGTACGTTTATATACTCGAGAAGTTCTTGTCTAAAGCATAAATCTTGAGATCCAAATGAAGCATTACCCTCTTGTCTTCAGAAACCGTAGAGGAGATGAAGCAAGAATCAAGAAAACTTGGTATAATCAAGGTCTTTGTATATGAATGTAGTTGAAGAACTTTGAGAATTGAACTTAGACTGTGAAGTACCATTGTCTTGGAATCCCGTGAGAATTGCTAATTACATCTCAGCCTTAACCCGATATACCAAACTTAAAAATGAAGTGAAATCCCCCAAATTTATTACTTAAGCTTGCACTGTTGTTGATTGAATAATGGTGCAAGATTAAATCTATAAGTACTTTATACCTCACTGGAAAAGTATAAGAAGTACAACACCTCTTGAAATTATCCACATCGACTTCTGCGTGTGAAACTGAGTACTACAATATAACTCCTTTAAGTGATAGTTAACCAGGTCTGCAACCAACCACCCTTGACTTCTGGTAACTAGATAATTCAAGTCTTAATCATAAGCTGTATACGTTTAAGCAAGTCATCAATAGATAGATTGGGTTTAAAGAAAAGAGGTAGAAAATAGAAGGAAGTCTCGATAATGAAATAAGTAGACGCCTTCGTGAAATCCAACTTCAAGCTCAAATAAGGGATACAAAATCAACTTCGTGATCACTTGTCATTGTAATCCAAATCTCTAGCCGTTTGTCATTTATTGAATCTTTTCAGAATCATTTTAGTGTTATGTATCATTTTTGTTGTTTGTTTGTTGTTCAATTGTCGTTAAACTAGGACGAATGTTATTTTGAATGTCGTTAACGGATAAACATCGTCTAGTCTAACTTGTCGTGATAGCATTTTACTCCCGGCTCAATCCACAAATACTAGTCCATTCTTAACAGCCTAATTAACATCAATCCTTTAAACATTTTGGCCTATCCATATTTAGAAGAAATTCGGCCCAGCATCTATGAACAATAGTAATTGTCATGGCCCAAATCCAAAAAATATAATACCAGCGGTCCAACACTTGTGTTAATACCACCGACCCACATATTGTAAAATCAGACCTGGTCATAACAGTATACAAGGCTCCTTGTAGATAATAAATGACATATGAACACAAGGAATTAAAACTAATCTGGAGGTATGGTAAAGTGAAATAAATGTGTAGCCATA
>BQNB010109459.1:0-22748 GCA_026074375.1 Tanacetum coccineum
AATTACTTATTATATGTAAATAACCATTTTAATCCAAAATAATATCAATATGACCTTTTATACCCCCAAACTTATTTTATACAGAATATACTAAGTATAATAACATGTCTAAAACAGACCCCATAGTTTCAGAATTTACAAAACAAGTCCTTATACCTTAAATATCAAAATCGGCTAACTAATAAATCACTAAAACCCTAATTAGATTTTTCCCAATCACAAACACAATTATTATTCAATCATTGGCATTAAATGCACCTGGAAAAATTATCAAAACCCTAACCCTAATTCATTTTAATAATTTTCTTTCTTTTTTTCCTTTATTTCGCAAATCGGCTAACAAAGTAAATCCCAAATAATTATTTCGAATCTTTTATAAATTTTTCCAACAATTGATCTGAGTCCTATATGATATAAAAAATACCTTGATAAAAATATAAAACTCAATTTTACCAAGTTTATTAATGCCGGATTTTCATAATTGACTAAAAATTAGGGTTTCTAATATGTTTTAATTATTTCGAGCAATATAAAATGCATGAACATTTTTCCCATGTATATTATGGATTATAAAGATGATAAATGAGATACAAAAATACCTTTGATGATTCTTGATGATTTAATGAATTATTGAACCCGGTTGCTTAATTCGAACCCAAAACAAATACCACAATCGAACCAAGCACTTTACAATCTTCCCACTATTTTTCCCACAATCCTTGACCTTCAAATCACCTTAGAAAAATCGTCCTTGCCTTGGAAAAATTCTTATGCCGCCATTTTGTATTTTAGGGTTTTCGGTGATATTGTTTTTAGAGTTTATCAAAATGAAAATGCATAAAGAAATTATAAAAGGGATTATGCCGAGTATAATGGGCTTTCAAAATAGATAAATCTGATTTTTATAATTTGCCAATTTATTTTATCATTATCTTAATTTATTTTATATTAATTTGTAATATATAATTACATAAACATAATTATTTTCGGCATAATCATATATAAATAATTATTAATTATTTTTCTTGTATAACATAAGGTATTTTAATCTTACAAAAATTTCATAATTGTCACATGTTGCATTTATATAATTTCCAACATTTAAATGAAATTTATTTAAGCTTTTATGGATTTTCTTGCATTAGGGGTATTTTGGTAATTTTACACTTGTTGAGATTTTTAGGTTTTACAAGGAAAGTAAAGAAGAAGAAAGTACAAGAAAGAGAAAACTTGGCACTAAAAAAAAGATGAAGTCAAGGAAAAGAAGATTCAGACAAGATACTTCTCAGGATGATCAAACTAATAATGAGAAAGAGAATGATGAGCTGAGATTATGTTTAACAATAGCTACAAATGAGGACAAGGAGGTGGATTATGAGATACTTGACAAGAAGTATCCTATCATAGAATGGAAAACTGAGTATCTTGGATCTAAACCACAGTTTGATGAAACTAAAAGATTAGAAGGAATTAATCTAAATGTGGTAATTAGAAGCAATGGATAGAGGAGATACTTTAGTACCCTAATGAGAGTGCTTTCAATATTTGATAGAGAAGATATAAATGATGTATATCAACTTGTGATGGACAAATACCAAGATGAGATACCTGAAGGTTTTGACATAGTAATTTGGGGAGATTTGATTATT
Source organism: Tanacetum coccineum (assembly GCA_026074375.1). Taxonomy (NCBI): domain Eukaryota; kingdom Viridiplantae; phylum Streptophyta; class Magnoliopsida; order Asterales; family Asteraceae; genus Tanacetum; species Tanacetum coccineum. Next base: position 1,650 of record BQNB010109459.1, read on the forward strand.
ATGTTTAATCCATATGATGAAGATGAGTTTTGGAACTCACCGCAGGATTGGAATGTAGTAAGTTGGAAGCTACATGGTTCTTCAGGGGTACATACTTTAATGACTGAGACCCCGATCTACCTCTTTCAATTTCTCCTTAGGCAACAAGCGCACTTTTCTTCAATTAGTAATCTCGATGAGCTCCTGAACCTTCCAATCAAACGCTCAACTACTTCATCCCACAAAAAGGTGGCTCGACATTTTCTACCATACAAAGAGCCGAAAGGTGGTTGCCATGAGGCTAGCATGGGAACTATTATTGTAGGCAACTCCACCAAGCACAAATATTCATCCCAGCTACCTGTCCAATCTAAAGCCACAAGCCCACAACATGTCTTCTAAAGCCTGAATAGTCCTCTCATGACTGACCATCGTTGAGGATGAAATGTTTACTTGAACTTAAGGATGAGTTCCCCCAATCTTTCTGTAATCCTTTCCAAAATCGAACGTAAACCTTCAGATCACTGTCGGACACAATAGTAAAGTCGGAGTAAACCAAGTGCAGTCTAACGATTTCTCTTGTTGAAAAAAATCTCCGCCAACTTACTAATACCATAGTTCTTCCGAATGGGTAAGAAAATGTGATTCACATCATGGTTAGTCCGATCAACAACCACAGCCCAAATCGCATCATGTCTTTTCCTGATTAGTAGGGCAAACCATAACGAAATCCATGGAAAATCTCATCCCATTTCCACATAGGAAATCTCCAACGGCTGGTAACAAACCACTAGACCCTCTGATGTTCAATTTTTAAACCTGCTGACAAGTCTAACATTTGGATACAAACGTAGCCACATCTAGCTGCATGCATTTCACCAAAAAACTGTTTCAAATACTCTGTAAATTTTGGTTTGAACCTGGATGAATATTAAAATATGGAGAATCTAAGAGCTTCACCCTCATAAACCATCTCGGAGCGAAGTGCCATGATCATAAGGAACAATACAGGGCCTTTTTTATTTATTATCATCAAACCACACAACACTGTCATCACGACACTGAACTTCAGTAAGTTTATCGTCTTCAACATTCTGCACCATACCCACACTCAACCGTCGTCCCTTTTGAGCTTCTTTGATCTTTATCAATGAGGTAGACTCTATCCTCATACTCGCCCATAGGCCACCAGAAACCTCGAAGCACATAGCTCCACATCCAAACGCTCTAAATCAATGAATGATTAAGGACTCAAAACAAGCTATCATCCCAGATTTTTGACTAAGTAAGTCGTCAACCACATTACCCTTGCCCGGATTGTACAGGATGTTTAGTGTCAATAATTTTAGAAGTACCAATCCAACCACTTCTCTGTGATCTCTCATGTAAAGTTCTCTCTGAGTAGAAAATATATTAGAAACACTTAAGAACCTTACATGATATCACCAAGCTTCACCAAACAGATGAGTGTCTCCAAATCATCAATGCAAAAAACCACGCAGCTAACTCAAGATCATGGGTTGGAATAATTTACTTCATAAGGCGTTCAGTGTCTATGGAAGCGTAGTCGATCACCTTCCCATGTTGCAATCCAAACACAACCAAACCTTTCCTTCGATGCATCACTGTATATCTGGGCGAGGGAACCGGAACGGAACCTAATTGAAGAGTCAAAATCGGTGAGCATACAGCCAATCTCCGATTCAAATTCCTCAAAACTCTCCTGACGGCACATATGATATCCGTCCACACAAAATTTCTCACCCTTCTCATCAGGCTGGGTAAGAGGTAAAGCTAATCGGGAGAAACCCCTCAACAGAAAACGGCGGTAATAGCACAAGACCCCAGGAAAACTTCTCACCTCCGTCACCGTAGAGGTCTCTGGCCATTTGGTGATTAGCTTCAACCTTGATGGAATCCATAAATGATGCCATCCTGCAGATACAAAATGGACCAAGGGGAAGAGCGACTTTCTTGTACACCAGAACTCACAACTTCGAAAACTTCGTCATACAACTTCTTCTGTCTAAGAATCTCCAACACAATCTTAGATGATCCGCATCATAGGTTCTTCTTTCCAGACTTGGAGTAAAAATCGAGGAAAGTCGTCGATGAAAACAATAACGAACCTTATCAAGGTACTCGTGGAAATAGCGATTCCACTAATCAATAAACACCAGCATGAGCATTAGTCAGACACGAAGGGGCATAACAAGAGAACTCGTAGTGTCTATAACTCTACAAAAGAAGTCTTAGAAATATCTTGTCTCACAGTCACAGTACGAAGCTGTGATAACCATATCGCAGATCCAATCTATAAAAAGATTTGAGCGCCCTTAGCAGTTGGTCCAACAAAACGTCGATTCGCGGAAAGGATGAGCGTTATTACTAATATAAGTACGGATATAAGTTCGCGGTAATCCCCCCAATTTTACAACAAATCGCATGCTCCCGTCTTTCTTCTAACAAATAAGATCGATGCAACCCCCACTGTGAAAACCCTGGGTCTAATAAGCCATTCTCCAACATCACTGTGTAACTGCTCCTTAACTCCTTCAATTCAACAGGTGACCGATAGCATACGGGAGCCTTTGATATAGGTTCAGCACCGAGAATTAACTCCAATGCCAAATTCAATATCTCACTAGCCGGAGGAAGTCCAGGAAGTTCATCGGAAAAAACTCAGCTAATTCACGAACAACAGAAAGAATTTCAATATCTAGGATTACTCTCCAAAGATGTGTTCCATAACATAACCCAGAAAACCTTGTCACCCATGAGAAAATCAATGTACGTGCCTTCATGAGCAAGATGAGCTTAACAGACTTAAGCGGTGAGGAACCATGATAAACAAAATTTTCAGGTGGCGAACTTACCACAAGATCCACAGTCCTAGCAGCATAGCAGTCAATGGTGAGCTCTATGTAGAAAGCCAACCAATACCATGCCAAGAATCGCATCAAAGCGAGCATATAATAGGAAGTAAATTCGCGAGGACGAATACGATCATACAAAAACGTAAGGGCAGTGTTTAACAAATTTCATGATCATAAGCATAATGGGTTCTTTCCATTGGGGTTGTAAATGATTATGGTAATCAGTTCTTCTGCCTCGACAGCAGGGCAGCAGACCGAAAACGGCAAGCGTCGTTTAACTTAGTAAACCTTTCGATCGAAACATGAAATCCCTTGTGTTTGCAGCACACCACCACACCACCAATCACCTGAAGGTCCAGCACCATTACCTGATGTCATTGGTAATACTGAGTTCTCAAAGCAGCAGTAAGGTTATGAGATGCAATGTTGGCCACAGCAGCATTAAACATGGCCTCGAAGTTAGAACATCGTTCATCCAGAATTTCTACGGGAAGTCCACCATCTTAACGATCGATAAAATGAATAGCAAACGAAAACAAGATAGGTTACGGAAGAGAGTTTTTACGCCAAAGAGGAACCGACAATATTGTCTACCGCCATCCTCACAGTTCAATATCCTAACTCTAAGGTCAAACAGAACCCTCGTCATAGATTAACCTTGGGCAGCTCTGAAAACCATAAATTGTAAACCCCCGACCCTAAAGGTGTAGAATTATTAACAAAAAAGTAGTGACAGCAAAGGCATACAAAATCATAAGACAAGCATAAACAGCGGAAGTCTTAAATAAATAACCAAAAGGAAAATTAGAGACAAACGCGACTTAAGGTACATAAGTTCTGAACAAAAGAATTAGACAATATCCAACAAATAACAAATGTCTAGAAAAGTGAAAAACAATTTATATATCAAAACTAATATCACATAGGGTAAGTCCCACACTCAGCACATCAAGGAACCCGGAAGCAACCCCAGCTATCCTAGCTATATATACCCTACTGCCGCAGGAAAAGAAATGCGGTTGAGCTTACAAAGGGCCAAGTGAACATAAATAGTAATCGAATGTAAAAAGTTTTACCGGAAATCAAAGTGATAGGATTACAAGGTACAAAGATATCACAATACATTGATCAAAGGAATAACAAATCAAGGTAAGACAAATCATAAGTCAATTCATAGTGTAGGTAAGATGAACAGAAGAATCAATAATTTAATCACCAAGATGCTCCAAACAAATCATATCATAGTAACCAATGGAGGCATTGAGCTCCAAATTGAAATACGTGGATTGCACCCAAACATCAGATCACCAAATATCCAAATATCATAATGAGTCATAATCCATCGAATACAAACAAATCTAGGATGCATTCCATAACCCCCTTAAACAAATAATAAATCTTCATAATGCGCATATAATATCAAATGGGTGACAGTGTGAGAAATCACATCACCACATGCGATAGAGTCATGATATCGCAAGGTGCCATCAAAGACATTCGAGCCATGTTACCGTTCATGCTAGGAAACAAATAGTGGGCTTATGGTCTCACAAGGGACTGAGGAGTGGGTGGGGAACAAAGCAAAGACAAATCAAACGTACATTTCAAAGGGATCAAAGCAAGGTTCATGCCAAAAGGTTCAATTCCAAATATCAAAGTGGTAGCATAGCAGGTTCAAAAGTAGAAACATAATAAACAGATTATATAAGAGAACCAAAATAAAAAGCTCATGAGCAAATGTAGCAAATCACATAAAAAAAATCACAAGATAGAGAGAATAGGTCATGGAAACCTTAACGATAAAGGTCAGAATATAGTACTGTAACCTAAATTCCGAAGCAAAGCAATAAAATCAAGAGAAAACACCACATAGGAATAACAAAAATCACTCCGCCTCGTGACCGAAACCTAAGAAATGATGAAATTCGAAATTACAAACCATGGGGTGCATTTAAGTATTACTTTCTATTTTTTAGTAACTTTCCAATTTTAGTAACTTTCCATTTTTAGTGAATTTTTTTCCATTTTTATAACTTTCCAATTTTAGTAACTTTCCATTTTTAGTAACTTACTACTTTAGTAACTTTCCAATCCTAGGTTATAATATGCAAAATTCAATAGCATTTAGGATAACGGGGGAGCGGGGGTGTTAGAATGGAGGGGTAGAAAATTAAATTACGGCGCGCGTGATTTTTCACATTGATATACAGATGTATGAGGGAGGCCTATCCGGAGATATTCTAGGGTAGTTGTTTGGGGACGTAGGAGGGGTGCGGGCGGAGGGGGGGGGGGGGGGGGTGGGGGGGGTAGCGCTGAGAAAGAATGTAGGGCAAAAGGAGAGAGCGGCACGGGAAGATTTATGGGGAGGTGGGGGGGGTAGCTGAGGTGTGGGTGTGTGGTTGAGATCATAGAGAGCGTTCGTTGTGAGAGGGGACTATATCGTGGAGTACATAGGTGCGTGTGGGGCCTGAGAGGAATGAGGGTAGCTGATGGTCGCGGACAATGTCGCCTGTGATGGCGTGGGGGAGTTGGTGGATGATGCAAGGGGCGAGCGAGGAGCGAATAGCGATGCACGTACCTATTATATCACTTTAAATACTAACCAAACCTTCCACTTTTTCAGATCGATCATTACAATTCAGTCTCCTCATTTTTAATTAATTAACAATTCATAATTACAATTTAAATTAAAGTTAGAAGGCCACATTTAATCCAAAATAATATCATATTGAAATTTTATACCCCCCAACATATTTTATACAGAATAACTAAGTATAATAGCAACCCATGACTAAAATAAGACCCCATAGTTTTAGAATTTACAAAACAAGTCCTTATACCTTAAATATCAAAATCGGCTAACTAATAAATCACTAAAACCCTAATTAAATTTTTCCCAATCACAAACACAATTATTATTCAATCATTGGCATTAAATACACCTGGAAAAAATAGCAAAACCCTAACCCTAATTCATTTTAATAATTTTCTTTCTTTTTTCCCTTATTTCGCAAATCGGCTAACAAAGTAAATCCCAAATAATTATTTCGAATCTTTTATAAATTTTTCCAACAATTGATCTGAGTCATATATGATATAAAAAACCTTAGAAAAATATAAAATCAATTTTACAAGTCTTATTAATGCCGATTTCATAATTAGCTAAAAATTAGGGTTTCTAATATGTTTTAATTATTTCGAGCAATATAAAATGCATGAACATTTTTCCCAGGTATATTATGGATTATAATGATGATAAATGAGATACAAAAATACCTTTGATGATTCTTGATGATTTAATGAATTATTGAACCCGGTTGCTTAATTCGAACCCAAAACAAATACCACAATCGAACCAAGCACTTTACAATCTTCCCACTATTTTTCCCACAATCCTTGACCTTCAAAACACCCTAGAAAAATCGTGCTTGCCTTGGAAAAATTCTTATGCCGCCATTTTGTATTTTAGGGTTTTCGGTGATATTGTTTTTAGAGTTTATCAAAATGAAAAATGCATAAAGAAATTATAAAAGTATTATCCAGTATAATGGCGTTCAAATAGATTAATCTGATTTTTATAATTTAGCCAATTTATTTTTATCAATTATCTTACTTTATTTTTATATTAATTTTTAATATATAATTACATAATACATAAATATTTCGGCATAATCATATAAAAAATAATTATTAATTATTATTTCATGTATAACAGAAGGTATTAAAAATCTTAACCAAAAATTTCATAATTGTCCATGTTATGCATTTATATATTTTCCAACATTTAAAGAAATTTATTTAAGCTTATATGGATTTTCTTGCATTATGGGTATTTTGGTAATATACCACTTGATGAATTTTAGTTTTAACAAGAAAATAAAGAAGAAGAAAGTACAAGGAAAAGAGAAAAACTTGGGCATCTAAAAAAAGATGAAGTCAAGGAAAAGAAGATTCAGACAAGATACTTCTCAGGATGATCAAACTGATAGTGAGAAAGAGAATGATAAGCTGAGATTATGTTTAACAATAGCTACAGATAAGGACAAGGAGGTGGATTATGAAATACTTGACAAGAAGTATCCTATCATAGAATGGAAAACTGAGTATCTTGGAACTAAACCACAGTTTGATGAAACTAAAAGATTAGAAGGAATTAATCTAAATGTGGTAATTAGAAGCAATGGATAGAGGAGATACTTTAGAACCCAATGTAAGTGCTTTCAATATATGAGATAGAGTGAAGATAAAAAAGATTTATAATCAACTGTGATAGGACAAATACCAAATGAGATCCCTGAAGGTTTGACATAGTAAAATTATGGGGAGAATATGGATTCTTATCGTTTAATCATATGATGAAGAAGAGTATATGGAACCACCGCAGGATATGGAAGTATAAGTTTGAAGCAACATGTTTCTTCAGGGAACATGCTTTTAATGACTGAACAGGATTAGTCATTCACATGTTTTGTTAGATAAAAATTATCCCTTTGAGAAGAAAGTATTGTTGCAATATGCTGGACTTAAAGTTGGAATCTGAAGAAGACATACTATGGCATTGGAGTTGAATTAGAATTGTCAAAAAGCTAATCGCATTAGTTGTTAAACCTGAAGACTCAAAGGAGATGAGGAGGAACTTTGATGTTGGATTTAAAACCACACAACAAATGGACATCAGTTCACCATGTTAACAGACATAAAACTTGCTAGTCCATAAGCAAACGGCAAAGGGTAAATGACATCTCAAATCCGTTATATGGTTGACAATTTTACCAAAAATTGTATGGTTCTTAACTCACCTTACTTCACAGTAAAGAGTTGGCTAGTCCAGGATCAAACAATTCCTGGTAAAGACTAATTAAATCTGTTGATAGCTGATAGTTTGCTAAAAACTATATGGTTATCAATGCCCATGTAAAGAAGAATTAAGCATTGGCTATTCTAAAAGCAAACGGTTTTTGGTAAAGACAAATCAAATCCCGTAGAATTATAGATAACTTAAAACAATAGAGGTTCCTCAATACACCTTGTTGTTTACAATGAAGAATTGGCTATCCCAGAGCAAACGGCTACTGGTAAAGAGTTTTCAAATCCGTTAATGGTTGGTAGTTTGTCAAAAACTACAAAGCCAACTTAGTGGATATGTTTGCTGTGTAGCTGAAAGTATCAAAGTTGCTGATAAAGATGTTAAAATTATCAAAGATCATATCAAGATTTGACAGAGTGTTTGGATACATCCTCCAAGAGTTCAAGAAGAGTAAACTGAAGAAACATGAAGTTAAACAAGTTGAACAATCATGTTTAGGGGAGGATTGTTGGGAATTATAGTTTTCCTAACTTAGTACCGCTAGTTATAATAGTTAGTACCGACAGTTATAGTTTGTACTGTTAGTATTAGTTAGTATTAGTTTGTACCGTCAGTACAAAATAGTTAGTACCGTTTAAGAGATATGCTTGAGATATTATAGGAAAAGATATGCATTATCTTTTACGCGTTTTGTAAGTCTGTTAGGGTTTATCCTTGGTGTATAAAAGGAACCCTACGGCATTAGAAAAGATATCTCTCATTAAAAAGTAATCTCATAGTTAGTAATCTGTAATCGTTTTAGCAGATTAATACAAAAGTTTAGTTATCAATATTCATTGTTCTTCTTAGCATTATAAGTTAGTTTCCGCATAACTTATAGTGTTCATAGTCATTGTTTCTCCTGTAGTTTGTGTGGATCTATCCATATTGGCTACAACCCTTAACAGGGTAGAAAGATCTATATTGAATTGGGATCTACACACTCTTGATAAAATAATGCCTCCTTGTCTCCCTTGTGGTTTGAATCGCCGACTAGGGTATCCTAGGGGCTCGGGGTGCCTTAATTTTGTGTCGGGTTCACGTAAAACTCAAAAATCATGACCGTAAAATATTTTTCGAAGTTACTTAGCATTTTTATTCACCTTAAAAATACTTTTCCAATAACTTAGAGTATTTACTTGACATATATCCATATTAGACCTCCTAAAAACTCATTTGGACATTAACGGACGTGTCAGGACTTCTTTTTTGGCATTTCTCAAAATTCACGGGTCACCCACCCAGAATATAAATAACACAATAATAACCTCTAAAAAGGATTATTATACAACATATAACCACAAATCACCTTAATCTCATAAATTCACCACCGTCAACACGGTACAATATTCTAAATAAACTGACAATCTTCAAATAGTCGAAGGACTAAATTAGAATATTCAAATCATAAAAAAGGCAAAGGTTACAAATATATCGAAACATAGCATAACATAATTTCAACCAAAATTTAATTTTTTTAAGACACACTCCGACGAAAACCGAGTATTAATAGCGTCTCATAGATAGGAATTTATATGACTAGTACAAAAACCCTCAGAACTCCACCCCAAAAATGTAAGGTTTGCCTTTAGATCTATAGGAATTCAGGTATCCAATTTCTATACCCAAGATAGTTTATGCCTTTAGCTTGTTCGAGTTAAGGTTCGAATGCAGTCATATGTGTCTATTCTGTCGTTACGGATTTGTACGTATGGTCTTTGTCGCCTTTTCTGGAACATTGGTATCAATGTTAATATATATGAGCTTACCGATAGTATATTAAATTCTAGAACTTCTTTTTGTGTTGCATCCCGAGACCGCATAGTGAGTATTAGGGTTTGCTAGAAAAGAGGCACTAGGATTAACCCATGTTTTAAACCTGTAATTGTTATGATGATCACACCGACCATATAACTATCCCACACCCTTGCCATGCACTCATTTTTAGTGTAGGATACCCCTAGTACAACCCTCCGAGCCTATCCTTTTTTACGGTTCTCGTAATTTTCTGGTTAAGCCGGACTATTAATGAAGAGCATTGTCACCCTTGAACCAATCGTTACACCCAAATCGTCTTAGCCTACCTTGTATGTACTCACCTTCATGTACATATTGTATTTAACCCAAGTTAATTATTGAGTACACGGTTTCTAAGTCCTTATCCTTGTAAATACAGTTTTGGGATGATTGGATTCATGGTAGTATTTATTTCGCGGAAGAATAGGGAAGAAAAGTTAAGTCAATACCCCCATATGTTTGTCAAATGATCTCTATGTTATGTTGATCCACCTCAATTTGGGTCATAGAATAGTTTGCTTATAAAGTATGTAAAAGTTCAATTGTAAGGGTACATTCTAACAACCCCATTGGTGATGTATTACAGTATAAAAAAAAAGAAGATTGATGTAGAGTGTATAGAGTTTGTATACCTTAGTTCGAGATCTCGTCTTAGCAACCCCCTACCAACTTGTATTTAATAATAACAAGCTAACCCTTTTCACCCCCAAATTCATTCCCCCATAAGCCAGTTCTCTAAATGTATCCCATACCGGTTCTTTTTCTGTTAAATGTTATTCTTACACCTACACCCCCCCAACCCTTAAAATACACTTTGAGTAGTAAAAATAATACTTGACCTATCGAATGGAGGTTTGATCCTTTACCAAGCCTATGGTAATTTATATGCAATTGACAGGTAATGAGTGTTTAATTTTCCGTTTCCCATAGTTGTTATAATTATTATGCACCCGAGTGAAAGAGAGAATCCCAAATACTTATGTGAGGTACTAGCATATACTTTCTGTGCTTTTAATAACGAGGTCTAAAAGGTTGTGTTGTAAAATGCTTTTAAAGAGTAGGTTAAATGCCCCTAAAATTGCTATTGTCTAGGTAGAAAAGCCCATTTGCTTGAGGACAAGCAAATCCCAAGTGTAAGGGTTTATGATGAGGTGTCATTTTATACACTATTCCGGGGTCATTTAACCCCTTAAATCATACAAAAAGTGCTAGATATATGTGCTTAATCGTTTGTTTTTTGGGTTTTTAGCACTTGGATGGCATTTGGAGGAAATACACGTGACTTGGGCTCATTTGGAGAAGAAACAAACAAGACTACAGACCTACACCAAATCTCTTAAAGAATCGTGCTCACAGAGTGTGGAGACGGCGTCGCAAGCATAAAGCGACGCCGTCACGATCTATATAGTGACGGCATCAAGAAAATAACGACGGCCGTCAGACGTAAACAACCAAATCATATCTAGAAGATTCCAACAGGAGACAGGCGAGGCACGAACTATAAACTTGACGCCGACGCGACGATTTTATCTATATAATATAAAACCGAATAAAGGGTGATTATAAGTTAGTAACTTTGAAAAAACTTTTTGGGAGCCGAACCCTAAGTATTTTGTCAGCTTTTAGGCCGACTTTAAGGGCCAAACCCAATTTTAACTACCTTAAATCCATATTTAAATACAAGTAATTATTATCTATCATTAACATTCAAAATGTCAATGTGATGTTTGATTGATTTATGTTCTCGCTTCATCTATAACATGTTAGGCTAAACCTTCCTTTGTATTTGCTTATGATTGCATGAAAGTTGGATTGTAGATCCTTTTATTGTTGCTTCTTGTGATGAATTTTCGCTTTTATGGCTTTTAGAAAACTAAGCATAAATATATAAATTGGCATAGACGTCTAGGGAAACAAGAAGTGTAGAAAAGATACCATTGGTAACAGTCTTCATACTACCTTACCCCTTATATGGTTGATCCCTCTCCTTAAGATATTTCAATTGAATTTAATATACTCTTAGGGGACTTGTAATAGTCTAATCATACTACCTTACTTGTGCGTTGCCTTAACAGAATATTAAATAGACGGCGGGTACGGTAATTTAACATGACTTAAGAAATACATACACAGATCAACACGGGTGTACAAGGCAACAGGATTAGGGGAAGAAATCTAATGAGTAATGCATGATTAAGTAAACATATTATTTTATCATAAAGTTATCACCATTAGTTTAGATTATATTTAGTTTAATTATTAGTTAAACAAACAAACCTCTCAACCCATTGATTTTATTTGCTTTCTATAAAATATAAAAATACAAAAAATAATATTCTTTCAATCCCGTAGATCTCGGTTAAGCTCTGTTCGAGCCTTCCCAACCTATTCCCCTAGAGAACGATAACAACCCCCGAGTCTTGCCTATACAAAACGCACTCTTAGGTACGAAGTGCTGTCGTGTAGGGTCAATTATTTGATTATCAAGTTTTAAATTTATATTAGCCGACAAACCTAAAATAACACTTTAACGAGCAGTGTACCCGGTCAAGATGGAGTTCGGTAAGTAGGGTGTCGAACACTAAGATTGAACATTAATCTATATTCCTAGTTAGAATTTTAATAAGACTATATTACTAGATAAATCTATGCTAAATCCGTTGTCTAATGATATGTGGAGGGTTTTTTTTAGACCTGAGCGACTAGCACCTGTTTGTGGAAACAAATATCAACTCAATACACAATAAACACAAAAGAAGAAAATCAGAAGATAGAAAAGCAGTACAAGTTAAATGATAAAAAACTGTATTAGCCAAATTAAATCCGGTTCAATGCTGGTTTGCTTGTTTTAGTGCAATGATTTACTTATCTCGAAGCGGCAATATCAATCTTATGAGCTAAAGGCGGTTCATCATTCTAAGACCTAACACAATTAATCTGTCACAATTAAGGCCGACCGCAATAAAGCATCATTAGTTTAATTATAATCTATCTTAGGGAATCAAAGCAGTGGTGATCTTGTTAAAACCCTAGCCCAACAGGACTTTACCCACTTATTGTTTGACGGTGTTTTATATACTGGTAGTCCACTATTCAAATCTTTTTCAGTTAATTAAGAGCATGATTGCTGAAACATAAACGGGTCACCTACCGGTCCAACTAAGCTCATAATTTTTTTTTAATTTTTTTAAAGACAAATACAGAACTTTATTTTGTGATCCTATTGGTCCAGTAATATGAAACACAATATGGAGAGCTATCCCGGTATCTAGATTACTTTTTAGGTATCCACAGACCTATTGAATGATAGGTCGCATCAATAAAACACATAACAAATAAAAGGTGATAACATATTAAACAAACAATGTATTAAATTAAGAAATCGATTTTAAAACAAACCAAACATTGAACTTTCATTAAGATGGCTAATACCCGAGGGTATTAGCCCACAACCAATGTAATTATACAAGCGTAATCAAACAATTGAAATTGAACGATTAAGAGAGTAAAAATTACATGATGTCTTCTATGGATTCGTGATCAATGCTGAGACCTTTTTGGTTGAACTATCACTTTAAAATTCGTCATTAATGAGTAATGGTATAAAAGAATATGATATTTGTACACTGAAAAACGTCTTTGAGTCTTCTAATTATAGTGTCTGAAAAAGACTCGTATACGCGTATCTGGCAAGGTCAATGCTGTAATATTGGTCTGGATTCCTTGGAGTTGCCTCCTACGTTCATAAAAATCAGCTGATATCATTCCTCGAATTTACTGATTTAATTGTCTCTTCGAAATAGTTATCTTCATTGAAAAGGCGTATGTATACAAGAGGTAAAATTGGGAATGCCGTATCCTCTTTGTTGGATACGGCGTATTGGTCAGAAATTAACAATCTTCAAATATCTTTGTTTTAGCTCCAATTTATGCCCTTTTAGCTTTACCTTCACAAAACACACCTTGAATTACTGCATTTATCAACATTAAAGCAATTAAGTACTAAATTATGCAATAATTATATAAAAGTGGCAAAATAGATGGGATAAATGATATAATAAAGTGACGTTATTTGATGTCATCAGGTACACTGCCTTAGGAGTTATAAAACTTCGTGTTGAATCCTACAACGACCGAAGACATCATGTGTACACTCCCGAATGGCCCATCTCATCCCTTCAAAATGGTGTTGACTCTTATCCCGACATTTATCCTCCTCCTCTTGAAGACTCATCTTTGATTCGTGATGCTTTGTTCTATGAAAGAACTCAACCCAAAACCCGAAAGATGAAAGGGGTTGATATCATCCTTGATCCTTTTCAAATGATTGTTTCTCAAGTTGAAAATCCGATCTCCCCCCCCCCCCCCCCCAAAAAAAACAAAAAAATTTGGTTATAATTAACACACCCCACAAAAGAAAGGGAAATCATCCTGAGTAAAATGTCGTAAGTCTCACTGTAAACAAGGACCATACCACGCTTGTCTGTGAGACATGCTCTACTGCCACACCATTGGAAAACCCTTCAACCTTTCCTACTACGTTGCCAACCGAATGGTGAGTGTGACCAAGAGTGATGATATGACACTTCCTTACGAGATGCTTCTCACTCGGCTCTTTGAGCATGTTCGTGTCAATCACCCGTATTCTTTCTCAAATGAACTCTATCTTGTGGATCACGTGATGATCCCTCTTTCCGAGAAAAGAGTCTTTCGATTCAAGCATGAGGGAAAAAGGCCTCGTCTCCTAACTCTAACTCATTCTAACTCTGCTTCATCCGATTCACCTTCTCCAACTCCTCACCAAGGGGTGGAGAATGATCCCGTAAACAACTACACTCTTGATCCCATTCCTTACATGAACCAACTTCCACCCATCGAAGGAGGAGAGTCCCCGGAATTCAAGCAAACTAAAGAGATGTTCAAGTGCCTATTCCATTTTCTCTCCAAAAAGAAGTAGGGTGTGCTATTTGGGGTGAGTATTTGTGTTTGTTCAAAAAAATTGAAACTTATAATCTAGAGAATTGATCTCTTTGCTAGGCTTATGTGTTTAAGACAATTTGGATATCGTGTTGTCAACAATGATGGTTTATCGCTATGAATAATTTCTTGTGTTTTATGTTCTTGATTGTTTTAAAGGAGCATTTGGCATAACTAATTCTTGTAGTTTATCGGCACTTCCTTGTTTCCATAAACCTCTTAGGACTATCTAGAAGAAGTAACTCTTAAGGAAAACAAGCGTTAGGAAATGTGTTAGATCACTAGTAGAGTTTTTGAAAACTTTTAAAATTTTAGAACCAAGGCTGGTACAGCCGGTTCCATTTGCAGCAAGGCCGGTTCTGTTGGAACCAATGGAACCGGCTGCGCCGATTCTATAGTAGCTATTCCTTCGTTTTTGGGTGAGTCCTTTTTGAATTAAGCACATAAATATGTTAGTTGTAGTTGTATTAAGACAACCCATTAGCTGAACATTTCTTGTGTGACTTAAAAAAGTGCCCTAATGATTGTGTTTAGGGAAATTCTAGTGGTTAAACACTTATTGTATTTGCATGGTATTGTAGTATAAATCTAGAGCTTGGAATCATCTTCCTCACACCTTCAAAATCTGCACATAAACTACCCCTTAATCACCAAACTCCATGGCTTTAAGTGTTAATTCATCAACCCAAAATCCTCTAAGAAAAATACCAAGAACCAACTACATTGATATCTCCTCAAATGAAACATCACCTATCCAAGATCACTCCACACCCATCACCACCAACCTTAGCACTACTCTCGACACCACTTTTGCTCTCACAATTCCACCACCAACTTCCATCCAAACAACCCCTACTCTAGAACCACTCATGTCACCATTAGCTCCTAGAGCTTTAACTTTCTCTACTCCACCAAATTCACCATTAGAACCTCATCCCTACCTATCTTCCTTGAATGAAATACCACCAAGAAGTTCAAATCCATTTCCACAAGTCATTTCCCAAGGCTTATCCCAAACACTCCCTCAACCAACACTCATAGACTTTGAACCAACTTTCCCACCTATCAACCTCTCTAGGAGTAGGTTGAGTACTCAACCCGAGTCACCCATGACTAGAGACCAATACAACAAGAACTTAACCAACTTCACACCTTTCACCAAAACATCCAAGAGGCCATCCAAAACGCACAACATGTGCAAGATAGCCTTATCCCTCCTACCTCCATCACCACCATAAAAATTCCACCACCATTCTATCCCATCACTACCTCAACCCAAATACCACCTTTTAGAACATCACTCCCTTCATCAAGCACCTTTGTCTCTCTTGATCAGTCCCTTTGGATTGAAGACCCTCCTAGACCTCAAGAACACACGTGCCCGCATTGCCAAAGAACCGAAACCATTGTCAACAACCTCCAAGATGAAATAAGGTTCACGCTGAACCATATTCTTGACCGTTTAAACCATCTCTCAAACCAACTACCATAGGATGATGATTGACAAGATCAAGTGATTTTAAGTTTTAGATGCTTTAGATAATTAGATCACTAATCATGATTTTAGTTTTAGTTGACTTAGGTCAAGTTGTTTTACTTCATGATTTGTATCTAATAAATTAAGTTATGTATTCACAATCATGATTGATATTTGGTCTTGTGTTTGGTAACATGGTTGTGAATCCTTATTTGAGGACGTTATTACGAATTTGTGTTGAATCATTGTTCTCTTTGTGTGTTAAAATGGCATTCTCACTGATTTCAGCAGGTTGTAGTATAAATTTTGAATAGAAGTACTTCCCGCCAAAATTTGGTTTGTGTTGGCTTTGTGTGCAGATCAACCGGTTCTGTTTAGTTGCAAAACCGGTTTGAATCTGGAACAGAACCGGCTACCCAGAAATCCTCTAGTTTTTATTTAAAAAAATTCATCTGCTTAAATCTCTTGAATTATCATTATTTCACAGGTTTCATCAATATAGGGGGAGCATATCGTTCCTTTTAACTAACATATCTTTATTAAAACTTTCTCAAATTATTTGAAATTATTGACGATTCCATTTAGAGGGAGCACTCGTCAAGGGGGAGCCTTGAAATTGACTCTCCATGAATCAATTTCGTTCCGATGTCTATCAGACCATCTCTCATATTGCATTCTTACATTATACATGCATTACTACTAACATGTTTACTTGTAGCTTTTCTCACCTCACTAGGAAACCTTGACGATCCCATATAGGGAGAGCTTTCGTCAAAGGGATGCATTCGATTTGATTCTCTTGAATCAAACTTTAAGCTCGGTCATCTTCGGTCCATTGCACACGAGCATTTGATTCTTTTAAAGAATCTACTTTACCATATTTTTTATTATCTATTGCATTCCATTTCGTTGCATTCTCAAGTTAGTTTTTCTTCGACGCTCTTTTTGTTTCGACAAAAAGGGGGAGAAGGAAGTAAAAAACTTCAATTTAAAACTTATAAATTTTATTGCTTACTTCCAATAAGTTTATGTTTTGTCATCAACAAAAAAGGGGAGATTGTTAATACAAATAAACCGTAAAAACGTTTATTTATATTTTACGATCTATCTTTGTTTTGTTAATGACAAAACATAAACTTGTCGAAAGTAGAAAATGAAATTCATTAGTTTTAAACCAATAGTTTCTCTAACTCATCTATTTATCAAACCATCTTTCATATTATATCATTTACACTCAAATCACATAAATACATTTTTAGAATAAAAATGTACACTTTACATAAAAATATATAAAAACCTTCAAACATATTTACATCATAATTAACATATTTTTTCTACCAAATCTGAACATAATCTTACAAGATTACACATGATCTCTCAAGATTTTGCAAATCAAAATCCGGATTTGGTTACTGTACGTCGGTTCTGTTGAAGAATACTGGCCGGTTCTGTTCTACAACAGAAGCGCCGAACCGGGGTACAGTAAATCTCAAGTCTATAAGTACCAACTCATTTCACTTGTTTAAGCATCCATTCATGAAGTTTCTTTCTCTTATATTCAGTTAATATCTGATCTTTAATCATGTTCTTTTTCCTTTTAGTGTTTTGATACATCTCTTAATAAAAGAAGTTTTGTCGACTTTTGTATTCAAAGATCAAGCTCATAGGTTTCCGTGGAGCAAAGATCTCTTATCATTCATAGATCTAGCTACTGATCTCAAAGCATCATCCATCACCCGTTATTATCAAATAGATTAGATAATGGTATTTAAGAGTCCTTGGAAAATATTATTGTAATGTATCTGAGAATGATGTGATGCTTGGCACCTAGTAGAGGGCAAGCATATTTAGATTCTTCCATGGTGGTTTACGGTATCTAGCTTTGTACCGATGGTGTAAGCTTGTGTGGTTTTGGTTCTTCTATAATAGAACTCAGTGTTTAGCTTAGCACTGGATAAAAGGGTAAGAGACGTTGTGAGGCTTCTCCGCCAATTGAAGGAGTTTTGGTGACTAGTACATTTGAAATCTCGATTAGGTGACTCGGAGAGTGGAGTAGGGCAAGGTAGGAGACCTTGTAGCCGAACCACTATAAATATCTTTGTCACATATCCTTTATTATTTCTTGTTTATCTTGCTAACATAATTGTTATACACTCTTACCATAAATAGATTTAAAATAAACAACCAGAAAAGCTTAATCAAAATTTTAAATTGGTAAAACTATTCAACCCCTCGCCCTTTCTAGTTTTCCACAAAGTACACTACATCCAACCACTCCCGTATCTCATATAATCTTACAGATTTGTATGGCTTTTTTTTCTATAAAAATGTGCAGCTTAAAACAGCTATTACTTGTAATAGTTTATATTGATCCCATACAATGACAACTTTAATCAACCAACTCAGACTCATCACAACAGCCTTTTACAATCAATATAGGCTAATAATCGAACAAAGAGGATGCATCCGCCAGGGCTGCAACCGTAATAAGTTGCCCTGCCAAGATGCGAACAATCTCAGCTTTATTGATGCCTTTGTTAGTCATCACAGCCTCAAAATTTTAGTTTTTTTAACCATGAAGTTCGGCTATGTAAAGAGTCGAAAAGAATACATATATTTGGCTGTGAGCTTAAGAAGCTCGACCCGCCACGATGCAAATAGTATCATCTAAAAAGGACCCAATGTCATGGCTGCGAGCTTAAGACGCTCGCCTCGCCACGATGCAAATAATGAACACTCGAAAAGTCATTTTTGCGAACATTTAACTACAAACGGCATCAGCAAGGTAACGTGCCAAAAATTATCAAAACCCTTAGCTGCAAACAACATAAGCAACGTAAAACCTCCAAATAACAACAAAACACTAATCGCAAAACATAATCAATAATTTCCGACCCATCTTCATATTCTCTAATTACAAATCAAGATTGAATTTGTATTACCAAAAACTAAAAATTAACAAAGACTAAATTGGGGGTATTGTTTGTTTTCACTTACTTGATCATTAAAGAAGTAATCATCGGCGCATAATTGAATACAAAACAATGGTTTTGAATCATATTTATAAGTGATCATCATCTGTGTTTGTAAGTGTGTGTGGTTTAGGATGTCGCTGGAACTTTTGTGAAGGGTGGATAATACATCAACAATGGAGATGCTTTCTAGATAGATATGGAACGACGCTTTAAAAAAAAGACATTAGAAGAGCGTACGGAATTAGGCCAGGACAAGTAGCCCATGGGAATGAGGAAACGGGCCATAGTCAAAACGGAAACTTTTTTGAGCACAAATGAGTATATTTATAATTACAACAAGCATGATTGCCCACAAAATTTTTCGCGAATCTCTTTCAAATAAATATTGAGTGGAAATCTGTTCACGCGTTGCGGTGGGGCTGACTTGTATGGGACACATGTTTTTTATTTCACTGGTCATTTTTTTTACCATTACAGAATATTAAACTTCAACATTTTTAATAAAATCGTACGTATGTCAGAAAGCAATATTGGGCTTGTTTTGTTCACAATTCGAAGATCTTTCCGCCGGTATTTTTTTATCTGAATGAATCGGTACAAATGTGTTATATATTTGGTAAATAAAATTTATTATATAAAAAAGTCGTAAATTGTTAAAAATTATGGGTCCGTTGTGTAATTTTTTTTCTCTTTATTGGACCCGGTACATTTTTTTTATGTTGGGCCGGTAATGGGCTATTTTTTTGGGCGTCGTTATACGACGTCGTATCGTGCCGTTTTTAGTATATATATTAATGTCTTCTTATTCTCTCTATTGATTATCTCATGTTTGGCATTTGAAATTCAGATTATCAATCAGGAGTTATGATTTTTTTTTATTCTTGATTTGAGACTTGCGCTTAATAGTATTACTTTTTGTTCTTATTATTTTATAGTTTTATCTTTCTATAGTACATTATTATGTGAACAGTTTACAGTTACGAATAAATTTATCTAAATTTCGATAAATTTTGGCCCCTCAAGATAAACATTCAAGTTTTGCCATTGCAGCCACAAACTTCCATCGCGCGAATCCGATACAAGTCAATAATTATAAAAGGAGAAACACCAATATAACCATTATTGTGTGGCTTGTGGTCACGGTAATAGCACAAGGAACTAGGGCTGAGCAACGGGTCAAATTCGAATCGAACCGACTCAAAACGAAAATCGACTTTGAGGAAAACGTGAACCGAGAAATGAACCGAAGTTAACATAGCGAAAACGAAACCGAACCGAAGTTAACCTAGCAAAACCGGTTTAGATAGTTTATTTGCATTTTTTTGTTTTGAGTCAAACCAAACCAAACTGAGCAAAACCGAAACCGAAAACCATCGGTTCGGCTCCGTTCAAGAACCCATTTTTCTATATTTCATTTCACGAACACCATGACATGGAAAACAAAAGTAGAGTACCACAAGAATACAAGATTTAGATGTGAGAAAAACATTACTCTATTGTGTTGTGAATGAGTACTTGTTATTTGTGATTTGTGGTCATCTTTAAATGATAAAATCTATCTATTATATATAAAGATTGAGTCCTCCTCGTTGTACCATAATTTGAGTATGGTACAAATCCAATTGACTAAATGGCCTGATGAGTACCCCAGGCTTTGACAAGCGTACATATCCAAGTGATGCCTCATGTATCCGAATTTAATTCCATACTCAAGGTAATCAAGGTTAGTACCCAATGCTTTGAGAATTATACAAAGATTAATATCAACACCTTCAGCCATCCACACTTTTAATTGCATTAACTGAAATTAATCATCAAGAATATGAAGTGTTTTTGAAAATACAAACCATCATGAAATAATTGATAATTTAACCTCCTCATGCATATATAAACCGGCCAAAATCACAACTTCAATTCCCTACTACAAGCACTTCTTTCGCCGCCTCAGGTTGGTTCACCGTCTCTTTGTTTGGCACATGAATACGATATATGTCCATGGTGTCCTTTGTTTTCTTTTCTTTTTTTGTAAATTAGTGTAGAGTCATCTTAAAACACTCATCATCATTTGTCATGAATATTCAGATGGAGCCCCATGATTCTAGGAGCTCCAAAAGCTCGAGCAGCAAGCATTTTCACAAGTCCTATGGGCCTGCTCCCATAATTAATGCATTC
>BQNB010109460.1:11648-22748 GCA_026074375.1 Tanacetum coccineum
GATGCTATCGTTATACATGAGATGTTTAACAGATGAGTCGAGATGTTGTCGCTGTATATGAGATGTTCAATGGATGAGTCAAGATGCTATCGTTATACATTCGATGGTCAACGGAGGAGTCGAGATGCTATCATTGTATATGAGATGTTCAACGGATGAGTCGAGATGCTATCGTTGTGCATGAGATGTTCAACGGATGAGTCGAGATGCTATCGTTATACATTAGATGTTCAACGGATGAGTCGAGATGCAATTATTGTACATGAGATATTCAACGAAGGAGTCGAGATGCTATTGTTATACATTATATGTTCAACTAATGAGTCGAGATGTTATCGTTGTATATTAGATGTTCAACAGATGAGTCGAGATGCTAACGTTATACATTAGATGTTTAACGGAGGAGTCGATACGCTATCGTTGTACATGAGATGTTCAATGAAGGAGTCGAGATGCTATCGTTATACATTAGATGTTCAACTGATGAGTCGAGATACTATCGTTGTACATGAGATGTTCAACGGATGAGTCGAGATGCTATCGTTGTACATGAGATGTTCAACGGAAGAGTCGAGATGCTATTGTTATACATTAGTTGTTCAACGGATGAGTCGAGATGCAATCATTGTACATGAGATGTTTAACGGATGAGTCGAGATGCTATCGTTGTATAAGAGATATTCAACGGATGATTCGAGATGCTATCGTTGTACATGAGATGTTCAACGGATGAGTCGAGATGCTATCGTTGTACATGAGATGTTCAACGGAAGAGTCAAGATGCTATTGTTATACATTAGTTGTTCAACGGATGAGTCGAGATGCTATCATTGTACATGAGATGTTCAACGGAGGAGTCGAGATGCTATCGTTATACATTAGGAGTCGAGATGCTATCGTTGTACATGAGATGTTCAGCGGAGGAGTCTAGATACTATCGTTATACATTAGATGTTCAACTAATGAGTCGAGATGTTATCGTTATACATGAGATGTTCAACGGATGATTCACGATGCTATCGTTATACATGAGATGTTCAACGGATGAGTCTAGATGCTATCGTTGTACATGAGATGTTCAACGAAGGAGAGTCGAGATGCTATCGTTGTACATGAGATGTACAACGAAGGAGAGTCGAGATGCTATCGTTGTACATGAGATGTACAACGGAAGAGTCGAGATGCTATCGTTATACATGAGATGTTCAACGGAGGATTCGAGATGCTATCGTTGTACCTGAGATGTTCAACAGATTAGTCAAGATGCTATCGTTATACATTAGATGTTCAATGGAGGAGTTGAGATGCTATCGTTGTACATGATGTTCAATGGAGGAGTCAAGATGCTATCGTTGTAGATGAGATGTTCAACAAATGAGTCGAGATGGTATCGTCGTACATGAGATGTTCAACGGAGGAGCTATCGTTATACATGCATGATCAGCAGGAGTAGATCAAGATAACTATCGTTATAACATTTAGAATGTTCAACTAATGAGTCGAGATGTTATCGTTATACATGCGAATTCAAAAAACGGATATTCACGAGCTATAGTTATACTGAGATGTTCAAACGGATGAGTCGAGATGCTATCGTTGTACATGAGATTTTCAATGGAGGAGAGTCCGAGATGCTATCGGTTGTACAAGAGATGTTCAACGGAGGAGTCAGATGCTATCGTATATCATGAGATGTTTAACGGAGGATTCGAGATGCTATCGTTGTACAAATAGAGTTCCAAAACCAATGAGTCGAGATTCTATCGTAAACATTAAATGTTTCTACGGAAGGAGTTGAGAATCAAACGTTGTACCTGATGTTCAATCGCGGATCAAGAAGGCTTATCTGTGTACATGAAAAGTTCAACAAAGAGTCGAGATGGTATCGTCGTACATGAGATGTTTCAAACGGAGGAGTCGAGATGCTATCGTTATACATTAGATGTTCAACGGATGAGTCAAGATGCTATCTTTATACATGAGATATTCAACGGATAAGTCTAGTCGCCCGTGTTTGGTTGATGAGGTAGCGTTTCTTATCCCTAGTTCCAAGGGATGTTCGGTTGTGAGTGTTGTTTCGCGAATTTTTCTTGGTGTTACCACTTACTATATTTGGCAGGAACATCACTCAAGATTGTTTAGAAAGAAGTCGTGGAATGTCTGTAATTTTTATAATGTCATTCTTTTTAATGTTCGAGTCAAGCTCATCACACTTCGGTTCAAGAAGGTCTCGTCACATGCTCGGTTGCTATTAGATAAATGGAAGATCCCAAGTTTGGGTATGGTCCAAGATGGGAGCTCCATTTAAGAGTTGTACTCTTTTTTTCTCTTCCAAGGTTTTTCTCACTAGATTTTTCTTGAGGAAGGTTTTTTATGTGCTGTTGCTGCTTTGGTTTGGAGGTATTTGCATTGATGTATGGAATACTCCTAGATGGTTTGCTGTGCCGTTTTGGTTATCGCTAACTCTTTGGTGTATTGGTTGTCAGTTTGTAACTAGTGTTGTGAGTGTTTAAAGCTTTTATTTGAGGTTAATGTTATACTTAACCCACATTCTATTTGTACTTAACTTTTTTTATGATTAATATACTTTATCGAGGTAACCATTTACTTTAAAAAACACACCGTGTAACCATAAGATTACTTCTTAACAGTTAGATTGTTATTTTTTAAGCTTTATAAATTTATAGTTATATATATATATATATATATTTTATAATTCAATGTTATGATTATTGCTTTTTTATAGTAAGGTTATAAAATTTTATGTCCACAATAAAAAGCTATGAAATTTTGGACTCCCGCTTTGTTTTTTTCCAGTCTCCCGCTCATCTTTTCACCAAAATCAAAACCAGATCCCTCTAATTCATTCCCCACTTTTTCTTCTATTTCACTTGCAGCTAAAAAGACACACACAAAAGCAATCACTTTACTTGATCATTCTTCACGGAGATCCAACATCCAACATCAATTTCGTCATCAACTCTATGGTATACTCTATGGTCTCATCTCCCACCACGATGGTACCCCCTACCGGAACCACAACCAACCACCATAACCCCATTCGCGTGTCTTCGGACACTAGAGCATGGCTCCATGCAAAATCGACCGCTCCCCTAGTATCACATACATCATCCAACAATCCATTGCCAATCTGTTGGAAAAAACATATAAAGATAAGAGAGAAATGCATATATGCTCCTTGTGATTTGCAAAAATTGTAGACTTACTCCCCAACTTTATGAAAGTGCAGGCGGCCTCCCCAGATTGAAACTTCCATTGCACTCGTGCTCCCTGACTAGGAGCATTTCTGCACAAAGTAAAACTAAGTGTGGCAGAAATGCTCCCTTCCAGGGAGTCACGAGTTGCAATGAAGTTTCAATCTGGGAGGCCGCCTGCACTTTCATGAAGTTGGAGTAAGTCTGCATTTTTTGCAAACCACAAGGAGCATATTTGCTTATTCTCTAAAGATAATATGACCATCAAAATTAAAGAAAATGCACACGAACATTCTTTTTCAAGAGATTAAATATTATATTCGATTAGTTACCTTAATTCCTTTCAGGTTCATCATTGGGGTTGAGTCTCGTAAGCCCTTGAAGTCACGCATGATAATATCCAGCTAACTCAGGACATAATACCTTGTAACCATGACATATATAAATAATAGGTAGTTGCCTCCTAGACACCAAAAAACCAGAAGTTAACAAACAAAATAATAACGAAAGTTATACCTGCGTAACTCTCTCCAGTCATAAAGAAATCCCTGCCCTTGAACACAGGGTACCGCTCAAACCACTTCCTCAAGAAGTTATACATATCCTCGGCTATAGAAAATAACACAAATCAATAAAATGAAAACATTAACTAATTAAGAGGACGATCTTAATGGTTGATATATGATATACCTGTCATATTGTCCCCAGATGACATGTAGTCTTCAGTGGTGTTGGAATAGGAGAAACCAACACCGACGGGAGACTCTATGAAGAATATGTTTGCTACTGCATCATTATGTACAAGAGCTTCATTAACAACAAGAAAGACGAAATATACTTGTTTAGTGTCAAGTCTACTGAGGAACAAACCTTTGTTCCCGAGAATTGTCAGCGCATATAACATTTCTACTCTACCATCAGGTACACACCGACTGGACCAATCTCTTTAAAATGCGCCCGTTAAGCCTATGGAAGAACATCCCATGGCCTGTATTAAATTTTAACATATATTCTTTTTACTGGTATCACAGTCATAGTACGAAATATATGGTGATGCGGGTTTTATACGAGGTTTACCTCCATTGAGCCATAAAATCAATGGCTTAGTAGAAGAATTAGATGGCGCTTCAACAAATTAGTAGAAGAGGGATCGTCCTGCTGATTCATTAAAAATTATGCTTACCAGTGGTGGACCTAGTATCAAATCTAAGGTGGTTCCCTTAGATAATGAAGCGGTAAGTTCAAAAAGTCAATGAGCTAACCACTAAATAGGTCGGTTTGAGTCGATTACCATATAGTTCTAACATGAAAAACTTAATAGGCGTATCAAATCTAGTACAAAAAGAATGTACCATACTTGTGTTAAAAATTTTGAACAAAATATGTGTTTAGATTTGAAAAGAAAACGAAAATCAATACAATTTTATTAGTATATTCTAAATATCAATCTCTCAGTATGTTTTTCTATAGCAATTTTGAACTACCAATTTGAGGAGTTAAATAAGTATAAAAGAAACTTCACTTTAGCCAATTACAGGTACTACACTCACGTGACTTTTTTACAACCACAAATGAAAGTTGACTAAAGACAAAACTACTCCTCATCTTCTCTAAGATAATAAGAGTACTACATCTTCTTCATGTGTAACTTCCGGCAAGTCCAGACCATTTTCGACTTAAGTGCTTTATTTTTTTAGTTTCTTCTTTCTTCCTTTCTCTAATTTGATCCAAGGTTGGTCCCTGATGTTTTCTAAGGTAGGTCCCAAAATTATTCACTATATCTGATGACCTATAGTAGGTTAGGCCTGAACCGTATTATCACAATGGGCCCCAGACCCAACTAAGCAAATAAAAGAAACTACAAATATAACGGGCCAGAACTAAGCCCAATCCCGTATTGGCACGTCCCAAAAGAAACAAGTCTTTCGCGGACCAGAGAACGTCCGTGGAAGGAAATTAGCATCCGCAAGACACGATTTATTGCGGACCCTTTTCAGACAAGGGGCCCACTTCGGCCACTAATAGAAATAAGCAAAATGTTAGAAAAACCTAATATTTGGCTCACCTATAAAAAGGGATACTCTGACACCCCACAAGGTATGATTCTCTGACTACATTACACACACATATACTCTGACATTCTTTGACAAATATGTTTACTTACTCTCACGCCGGAGTCCAATCATAGGGTCCGTCCCCACGGTAAGGCTAACGGTGTACCTTTCATTGTGCTGGGAATCATCTCATTACTTGATTTAGTACAAGATCTAGTATGTGGGCCCGACCAAACAACTTCCTAGATCCACCTTTCTAACCCATCACATATTTTGTACTAACAAGTTGGCGCCATCCGTGAGACTCGAACCCTCGACCACGTGTACTAACAATATCGTTTCTAAACAAACATGGTGTCCAAGGTGGAATGAAGGGTTCTTTTCGTGATGGTTTTACAGAAACCCCAAAAACGTACCTTTTCACTATTAACCGAATGTAACTATTTAACCTAACTATATGGGTCAGTTATGGGCTTTTGACCCATTCTACAATTCCTGCAGGGCTTTATAAAATAATACAAGTGCCTGCTAATCTTAAAAACTACATATTACATAAGTAAATAAATCTGTGCAGAGGTTTATGAACTTATAATTCCAACATTTATTTGTATATTCTAAAGATCAATCTTCTTAGTATGTTTTTCTTTAGCAATTTTGAACTACCCCAAATTTGAGGAGTTATCTAAGTATTAAAAGAAACTTCACTTTAACCAATAAAAGGTCTCACTCACGTGACGGTATTTTTGTTTAAAACCAACAACATATGAAAGTTGAACTAAAGACAAACTACTCCCCTCATCTCTCTAAGATAATAAGAGTACTACATCTTCTTTAATGAGTAACTTTCGGCAAGTCCAGGACAATTTTCGCTTAAAGTGCTTTTATTTTTTTTAGTTTTTCTTTTTCCTCTTCTCTAATTTTATCCCAAGGTTGTCCCTGATGTTTTCTAGGTAGGTTCCCAAAATTATTCACTATATCTGTGACTATAGTAGGTTCACCAGGCGTTTGGGCCTTGATGTATTTCACAATGGGCCCCTCACCACTAAGCAAATAAAAGAAACTACAAATATAACGGGCCAGAACTAAGCTCAATCCCGTATTGGCACGGGCCCCAAAAGAAACAAGCCTTTCGCGGACCAGAGAACGTCCGCAGAAGGGAATTAGCGTCCGCAAAACACGATTTATTGCAGACCCTTTTCAGACAAGGGGCCCCCTTGCCACTAATAGAAATAAGCAAAATGTTAGGAAAACCTAATATTTGGATCACCTATAAAAAGGGGTACTCTGACACCCCACAAGGTATGATTCTCTGACTACATTACACACACATATACTCTGACATTCTTTGACAAATATGTTTACTTACTCTCACGCCGGAGTCCAATCATGGGGTCCGTCCCCATGGTAAGGCTAACGGTTTACCTTTCATTGTGCAGAGAATCATCTCATTACTTGATTTAGTACAAGATCTAGTCTGTGGGCCCGGCCAAACAACTTCCCAGATCCACCTTTCTAACCCATTACATATTTTGTACTAACAAGTTGGCGCCATCCGTGGACTCGAACCCACGACCACGTGGACTGACCACGTGTACTAACAATTCGGCTTTCTAAACCAAACATGGGTGTCCAAGGTGAGTGGTTCCCGGGCAGCCTAGCAACGCTATAGGTCCGCCTCTGATGCATACTCGTTAATCATATTCTTTTGCTAATCAAAGAACACTTATTAAGATTCAGGTAAAGTTAGCCTCTTAATAATATCAATTACTTTTAGTCTGCAAAACACTTTAAAAAAGTCTTATAAGTAAATCAATATATAACAAATCTACCTATATTTATAGTGCTTTACAAAATAACTCTTTTGTAAAATCTATGGTTCATTTGTTACCCTAACAAACATAAAACATATTGTATACCAAACAACCACACCAAAAACGATAATTATCAGCGGACAGCAGAAACGTTTGTGGTGGCGGTGGCACGACAGCAGCGAACTTTGTGTGGTGGTGGGTGACTGTAGCAGCTTAGGCTACTTAGCAAGCAGATTTGAGGGAGGTGTAAATGAGATGAGATCTGATTTTCGTATAAGTGTTGTAGAGGAATTGAGAATGATCTAAATTTTGGTTACAAAAGTGTTGTGCGTAAATGAGAGTAGGAGCTTAAGCCTCCTTTTTTGTACCAAATTTTAGGGTCTCCATAACGACTTATTGGGACTAATGCAGTCGTATAAATAAAGACAAAGTCAACGAAGCTATTATATAATAAATAAATTAAAAAAAGGCATATGCTAATAACAATGATGATACCATAAGTAACCAAATTTAACAGTAAATAAAGTGAACGGTGTTAAATCATAATAATGTTCGTCAAAATGAATTTTGTTAGAACTTTTTGTATTGAGTTTAAGATTCAGTTTGAGCGAACAATGTTATATTAAAAAAGAACGTTGTTAACGATTTTCTATTTAAAAATTTATAATTATATACATGAGATTGATTTACATGAGATGTTAAGCGCATGAGTCGAAATGATATTGATATGCATGGGATGTTAAATGGATGAGTCGATATGATATTGATATGCATGACATGTTAAACTGATGAGTCAAGATAATATTGATATGCATGAGATGTTAAAAAGATGAGTCAAGATGATATTTATTTATGTGAGATGTCATAAGGATGAGTCAAGATGATATTGATATACATTAGATGTTAAACAGATGAGTCGAGGTGATAACGTTATACAAGACATGTTTGATGGATATCGTTATACAAGACATGTTAGACGGATGAGTCGAGGTGATATCGTTATACAAGACATGTTAGACAGGTGAGTTGATGTGATATGGTTATACAACACATGTTAGACGGATGAGTCAGTGTGATATCGCTATACAAGACATGTTAAGCGGATGAGTCAATGTGATATCGTTATAGAAGACATGTTAAACGGATGAGTCGAGGTGATATCGTTATACAATACATGTTAAGCGGATTAGTCGAGGTGATACCGTTATACAAGATATATTAGACGAATGAGTCGAGGTGATATTGTTATACAATACATGTTAAACGGATAAGTCGATATGGTATCGTTATACAAGACATGTTAAGCGGATGAGTCGAGATGATATCGTTATACAAGACATGTTAAATGGATGATTCGATATGGTATCGTTATACAAGACATGTTAAACGGATAAGTCGATATGGTATCGTTATACATGACATGTTAAGAGACCAAGTCGAGGTGATTTCTTTATATAACAGCGGATGAATCGATGTGATATCGTTAAACAATACATGTTAAAAACGGATCAGTCGAGAAGTCAATGTGATGTCGTTATACAAGACATGTTAGACGAATGAGTCGAGGTGATTTTGTTATACAAGACATGTTAGACGGATGAGTCGAGATGATTTCATTATACAAGACATGTTAGACGAATGAGTCGAGATGATTTCGTTATACAAGACATGTTAGATGGATGAGTCGAGGTGATTTCGTTATACAATACATGTTAGACGAATAAGTCGAGGTGATTTCGTTATACAAGACATGTTAGACGGATGAGTCGAGGTAATTTCGTTATACAAGACATGTTACACGAATGAGTCGAGGTGATTTCGTTATACAAGACATGTAAGATGGATGAGTCAAGGTGATTTTGTTATACAAGACATGTTAGACGAATGAGTCGAGGTAATTTCGTTATACAAGACATGTTAGACAGATGAGTCGAGGTGATTTCGTTATACAAGACATGTTAGACGGATGAGTCGAGGTGATATCATTATACAATACATGTTAGAGGATGAGTCAAGGTGATATCGTTATACAAGACATGTTATATAGACGATTCGAGGTGATATCGTTATACAATACATGTTAGACGATAAAAATCATAACTATGAAAATACATTTAAAACCCAATCAAGTCATATATTTTTCATTAAGTATTATATAACACAAACGAAAATATTTAAGGTCAAAGTTGAAAGAAAAAGACGTAAAAATTCAATATGGGACAATAATTTTGAGACGGAGGAAGTAACTAAATTTAACAGTAAGTAAATCGAACAGTGTTAAATCATAATAACGTTCGTTCGAAATGAATGTTGTGAGAACTTTATGTATTGAGCTTAAGATTCGGTTTGAGCGAACAATGTTATATTCAAAAAGAACGTTGTTGGCGCTTCTCTATTTAAAAATTTATAATCGTATACATGAGATGTTAAAAAGATGAGTCAAGATGATATTAATATACGTGAGATGTCATAAGGATGAGTCGAGATGATATTGATATACATGACATGTTAAAAAGATGAGTTGAGGTGATATCGTTATACAAGACATGTTAGACGGATGAGTCGAGGTGATATCGTTATACAAGACATGTTAGACGGATGAGTCGAGGTGATATCGTTATACAAGACATGTTAGACAGGTGAGTTGATGTGATATGGTTATACAACACATGTTAGACGAATGAGTCAGGGTGATATCGCTATACAAGACATGTTAAGCGGATGAGTCAATGTGATATCGTTATAGAAGACATGTTAAACGGATGAGTCGAGGTGATATCGTTATACAATACATGTTAAACATATGAGTCGAGGTGATATCGTTATACAATACATGTTAAACGGATGAGTCGAGCTGATATCGTTATACAAGACATGTTAAGCGGATTAGTCGAGGTGATACCGTTATACAAGACATGTTAGGCGGATGAGTCGAGGTGATATCGTTATACAATACATGTTAAACGGATGAGTCAAGGGGATATCGTTATACAATACATGTTAAGCGGATTAGTCAAGGTGATATGGTTATACAAGACATGTTAGACGGGTAATTCGAGGTGATTTCGTTATACAAGACATGTTAAACAGATGAGTCGATATGGTATCGTTATACAAGACATGTTAAGCGGACGAGTCGAGGTGATTTCGTTATTTACAAGACATGTTAAGCGGATGAGTCGAGATGGTATCCTTATACACAACATGTTAAACGGATGAGTCGAGATGGTATCGTTATACAAGACATGTTAAGAGGACGAGTCGAGGTGATTTCTTTATATAATAGCGGATGAATCAAGGTGATATCGTTAAACACTACTTATTAAACGCATGAGTTGAGGTGATATCGTTATACAAGACATGTTAGACGGATGGGTCGAGGTGATTTCGTTATACAAGACATGTTAGACGGATGACTCAAGTTGATTTCGTTATGCAAGACATGTTAGACGGATGAGTCGAGGTGATTTCGTTATACAAGACATGTTAGATGGATAAGTCGAGGTGATTTCATTATACAAAACTTGTTAGACGAATGAGTCGAGGTGATTCATTATACAAGACATGTTACACGAATAAGTCAAGTTGATTTCATTATACAAGACACGTTAGACGGATAAATCGAGGTGATTTCGTTATACAATACATGTTAGACGGATGAGTCGAGAAGATTTCGTTATACAATACATGTTAGAAGAATGAGTCGATATGGTATCAGTATACAAGACATGTTAAGCGGACGAGTCGAGGTGATTTCGTTATACAAGACATGTTAAGTGGATGAGTCGAGATGATATCGTTATACAAGACATGTTAAACGGATGAGTCGAGATGGTATCGTTATACAAGACATGTTAAGAGGACGAGTCAAGGTGATTTCTTTATATAAGAGCGGATGAATCAAGGTGATATCGTTAAAGAATACATGTTAAACGGATGAGTCGAGGTGATATCGTTATATAAGACATGTTAGACGGATAATTCGAGATGATTTCGTTATACAAGACATGTTAGACGGAT
>BQNB010109461.1:9876-21164 GCA_026074375.1 Tanacetum coccineum
ATTTGTTTAAGTACCTAGATGAGTTTGTAACAACTCGTATCACAATTTGATGTAGGACTTTGAGTAGGTGGCATTACAAATGGTGTGAGTTGTGAGCGTGAGATTCACACACCTCCTTGTATATGGATTTTGGGTGTCTAGGCCTAGTGAAAACGTCATTTGTTTAAGCGAGGGGTTTGTAAACTACATTTGTAGAAGATTAAAAGTTTGAGCCACAAATAAGTTCCAAGTTGTAGGTCACAAATATCTTTCACCATGGTTTATGGGTGTTTAGGCCTAGTAAGGACGTCAAAGTAAAAGAGTTTGTAATTCTTTGTATCATATGTGTTGAAGATGAAACGTTTGAGCACCTTATAAGTGCTAAGTTGTAGGCTATCTTTTACGGTATCTCACCATGCTTTAATTTAACGATATTGGCTATA
Organism: Tanacetum coccineum; assembly: GCA_026074375.1. Classification (NCBI taxonomy): domain Eukaryota; kingdom Viridiplantae; phylum Streptophyta; class Magnoliopsida; order Asterales; family Asteraceae; genus Tanacetum; species Tanacetum coccineum. The sequence goes on from BQNB010109461.1 coordinate 10,299, forward strand.
CTACAACTTTCGGCTGTGTATTACAATTTTCTATTAAAAATACATATATGTACATGTTATAGCTGATAAAGCAATCATTGGTACTTGATGTATCATTTTTCTTTGTATTGTTCTTTTTTACCGAGAGAGGGTGAATAACTATGTCATTTAGTCAGAGATGTATATTTACACAATTAACCTTTTGGGAGGCGTTAGTAGGTATTTATTTGTCTTCTAAAAAAAACACGTAACGGGAGTATTATCATGTATGAGATTTAGCATAATCAACAACATGAAGTGTACTACGGGGAAATTGATACGACCCGGTTTGGGTTGCATCGGATGGTAGCACCACTTCAAGCGTGTGCGAGCTCCTTAAGAAGTTAGAGAGAAGAACTAGAGTTATAATGATCTTTAACTGAGATTCATTAAGATTTGGTATATATAACGAAAAAAAGACCTGCCTTGTATCACAAGCTGACTACAAGATAAACCGTTACTTTGACACTTTTCCCTAATGACTCAAACATTGAAGATAAACCATTGACTTTCAAATAAAGATAATACAAATGACATAATCCCTTAATGCCATACCGGGCTTGGATGTGGTGCACAATGGTCGGCGGTTACTGCAATGGGCTCAAGTCCGTGCGAAACAAAATACTATAGTTTTGTTCCCGTTGGGCCCCTTGCCTTAGCCATATAATCCTTAATTGGGGAGGGGCAAAGTGAATACAAGTCTCTATGGGTCTTAGCGAGGTTGTGTTTTAAACTCCTTTGTTACCACAGGCACTTCGATGGTTTTTACCTTAACCCTTAAATCCGACAGATAAAACTTTTCATTTGCCAAAAAGAGCGCCCAAGAATGGCTTAGGTCGTATAAAATCACAACCCCCCACCTCTAACTACATATTGAGTTAACAATAAGAAAATTAAATATTAAAACTATTAAAGGTCCTTATTTATTCAAGAATTAAAGAGCCACAGAAGACTAAACTAGGAATTAAAACAAATAAACAGAGAAAGTATAGTATATCTTGCTAGAATAACCTAAAGAATTAGTTTTTTAAATTACCATGGTAAATATTTACATCATATTTATAATTTTTTTTACAAAAAAACAACCCTCTTAGGATATAAATTTTTCCATGACAAGATTAGTCTAATATTCTATATTGATTATAAATAATTGTTTTAGTTATTTGAGCTGAATCTCTAATTGGAATTAGTATGTCCTACTCCTTCCTATAATAATAAATGGTTAATGAGTATTCCATTGTTACGCGGGGAAGGTTGTCATGGATCTTCCTAGGTTCAACTTTATGTTTTTTGGGTCTTCAGTTTTTTTTGGGAGATGATACCATTTTTGGCAATTTACACTAACCCACTTGTGATAATGCCATAATGTGTAATGTTGAGATTTGCAGATAGCTAGGAGATTAATATCTTGTTTTATGTAATTATATAAGATTCTCGCCAACCTGTTACAAATTGTGTTACAAAGTGTCACGAAGATTTCATTAATCTCTTTTGTGGTATAATGGCTCTTATTCTCCGTTTCATCTTAATCTTTCTTCTAAGTAAATATTCAATACGTATTGAAGTCAATACAAAGGGTCGTCATAAGATTTCACTGATCATCATAAATTACAAAAGATTTTATACTATTGTCAACACTAATTCGACATTATAAGTAGGTTTGTTTATATGAAACGAGTATCTAGTATAATGTGTGCTTGCCCCTAATGTATAGAAGGGGCCATGTCCATTAAGGGTTAGTGCGTTATAAAATAATGTAACTCATATAGTAGATACGTGTGTTTATATAGTTGGGCCTGTCCTATTGTATAGATGGGGCACATCCATTTAGGGTTTTGTGCTGTTATAAAATGATTATACATATATAGAAGATGCTTTTAATAATAGTATTGGTGGGCTTGTCCCTATTGTATTGATGGGCATGTCCATGTTAGGTTTGTGCGTATACAATGATTATACATAAATAGTAGTAGATGCTGAATATAGTATAAAAGGTATGCTTGGGGCCCTATTGTAATTGATGTGCAATGTCCATTTAGGATTTTTGTGCGTATACAATGAAGATACATATATGTACATGCTTTGTATATAATATATGGTGGCTTGGCCCTATTGTATAGATGGGCCCAATTTCATTTAGACTTTTGTGCGTTATACAACGATTATACATAGGGTGAGCAAAAAACCGAAAAAACCAAAAACCAAAACCGAAACCGAACCGACCCGAACAACCGAACCGAACTAATAATCGAAGACCAGAAATTGCCGAACTACGAATTCGGTTCTCGGGTTGGATATGAGTTTTGACAGTACCAAAAACTGAAAAACAGAACCGAAAACCTAATTCCATATAGATATATTACTTTTTTTTATATATTATATCATAGTAAAAAGATCAATAAAATTTATATATAAAATAATTAATATTAATATTTTATATATATAAAAAGATCAATAAAATTTTATCTAAAATTAGAAAAACACTTTTAATGTTTGAAATAATTTTTTTGGGGCCGGGGGGGGGGGGGGGGGTGAAAATAAATTTTGGTATAGGGGGGGGGTATAGGGTAGGGGGGGGGGGGGGGGGGGGTAGGGGGGGGGGGGGGGGGGGGGGGGGGGGGGGGGGGAGTGGGGGGGGGGATATTTATTTTTAATAAATTGTGTAATTTACATCGTTCGTGTAAACCCGAAAACCAAACCGAACTAGGAATCAACCGAGACACGAACCGAAAACGCGAATTTCGCATTCGTTTTTGGGTCCATTATAATGGTTGACCTAAAAAAACTTTTAACCGACACAAACCGAACCGAACCTAACAAACCGAATAACCCGATAGACCGAGACCGATCAACACCCCTACTTATACATATAAAGTATGATGTTGTGTATATTATAGGGTGGTCTAGGCCTTATTGTATTAATGGGCCATGTCCATTCTGGTTTTTTAGCGTTAACAACAATTATATATTTTACAGAAAATGACACAATAACTAAAACCGTATATGATCACGTCGGCCGCAGCCAACTTATTTTGTCTAGTGATACAAAACAAATCATGTTGGTAGTTAAATGATTCTAGAGTATAATACGTTGTTTATGTTTTATTTTGGAATTTTTTCCACAAAAATACTTTTGGATTGATCAATCTTTAATTTTTCTTTGGCCGTCTTTGCATTTAGGGTTTTGTGCTATTAGGCCCATGTCCATTAGGGAACAGTGTGTTAAACAATGATTTATACATAAATAGTAGTAGATGCTTAATATAGGATAGGTGGGCTTTTTGCCCTATTGTAATGGATGGGCCAAGTCCAATTTTAGGGTTATTTGTGTGTGCGTTATACCATGCATATTACAAAGATGTAGTACATGGCTTGTAAATAGTATAGTGGCTGGCCCTATTTGTAAAGAATGTTTACATTTAAGGATTTTGTGTGTTAAAAAAGATTATACATAATAAGGTAGATAGTGTATATAGTATAGGTGGGATTGGCCTTAATTGTATGGATGGGGCCATGTCCAATATGTTTTTTTTTTGACTGTTATGAAACAATTTATAGATTGTACCCTAATATATATTGAAATGATTACTTACTAAAACCCGTAAGAAGAACATGGGCGCCGCACCCTACTTATTTATGTCTATATACAATACAAATTTTGTGGTTTTTACATTCTCAGAATAATATGTTAATGATATATTTGGGAAATTATTTTTCTTAAAATGATACTATGGATTTAGATTCAATCTTATTTTTGTTGGTGTCTCTTGCAGTGACTTAAATAATTGGAGATGTACAAAGTCTGAGATATAATAAGTGATTATGTGAAATAGAATTGGAATTACATGAAGGTGTAAAGTTGGAGACAAATCAGAGGTCGGTATCAAAACCCAACAACAAACACCGTCCCTACAGCGAAGATCCTCTGATAAAAGGTTCAAAAATTCATGGTGTAAGACATTAAGCTGAAGAAAAATAGTAAGCCCGTAGTGCACCGATGAGCTGGAACAAGAACAAACACCATGAAGAAGCCAACCTTTGTTGCAAGCATCATCAATAAATGCTCCTGTCACCACTTAGTTAGAACAATATTGGGCAAGCCGGATCCCTCTAAGACGAACTTATTCCTACGTCCCAGAGCTAAATGTATTCACCTTTCTTAATATCAAATTTTTAACTTTTACGTGATCAATTTTATTAATGAATCTGTTAAGTAAAAATACAGTGGGTCTGGCTATTTTACGACATACACCCGAAATATTCTTCAACGTGCGAATTGCTACTTCTCAAAAATGTGCGTTTGGTGGATGTAGAACACTTGGTAAAAAACGTACACATTTATTTATAACAAGGAAAACAAGTCTACATGACATTCAAATTGCATCTCAGGTCCAAAGCAGATCCTGATATTGACAAGGCGAGTGGATGAGGAACCTGAACATTAACTATCCTATAGACGGCTAGATGTTTGAATTGCACTAAGATAAAATATTATTATATTAATCATCATCTCTGAGCGATTTATATCGTTTCACAAGGTACATATACCAAAGGATGCTACATATGTGATAATATACAAGAAGCAATAAACCCAAGAAACAAGTACTGCATTGTGCTAATTCAAGGTAGCAATTATTACCAAATAAATATTCTTTGATTGGAAAATTTAGATCTATTTGAGGATGTATACTAAGTTTTTATCTTAATTTACAAAAAATTAGAAGATGGGTGGTTATGGATCCAGAAGCAATGCGTCAGTGTTTGAGTTTCGGATTTTCAGATAAGAAGTCGCAGTTTGCGATTGGGAAGTGTATGTTGTTCTTGATATGCAACTTTTTCATTTTTTTGTCTGCTTTTTTTGTCCCTTCATTTTGATTGGTTGACTTGTAGAAACGTGCAGATGGTAATGGCTTCAAGACTAGTACTATGAGGCTTGGAGCAGATGTCATAGTTTTCAGCCGCTATTTGACTGGCAGGTATGGCTTTTGTAGATATAGTCGGCCTTAATTAATCTTTAAGTATTTTTGCTATTTAGGTGCTAAAACTATATTCTTTCTCTTATCGACAGCACATTGACCCAAAGCATCGGTCTTTTATCATATACATTTTTAACTCGAGCTGGGTATGACAGGATAGTAGTCCCAATGGTGAGATTTCATTCGTGTACTGTTAATATATACGTAAATACAGTTGATTTTTTTTTTCATCGATTCGATTCACTGTAAACGAATAAAAGTTGAAGTTATTGTATACTGCAGGTTCACTATACGTTCAACTTTATGACAGGGAATTTTGATCCCATGCAATCACAAAGTACTAACATAGACATCATGTTAAAATGGTCCCCATATTCAACAGAGGAGGAACTACTGAATCAAGTACGCTATTTTTACCATCTAATCAACAATTGATTTTATTGTTAAAGAACTACTTATAACTTATGCTGAAATATAATGAGGTTCTTGATGTGTGTAGTTTGAAACTGTTGGTTCTCATGGCACAAGAGTCGTTATATACAATTTATGGCAAGACGAGGATGGTAATATGGAGCTTGATTTTGAGTCAGATCCTGAGGTATAATACTCCTACCCTTTTACGCATTATAAGTATGTATGTATATGGTCTAAGCATACATATGACATGATTTGCATCAGGATATTTGTATTACTTGGGATGGGAAAGGCACACAGAAAGAAGGTTCTCGCAAGGCAGCAAATGAACAACACATTGCTAATCGCCTACGTTATTCTCTTCGTGTAAGTTTATAATTCTAATCAAATTGTTATAGTTTTGACTTTTGATTCTAAATCCAAAGTATGCTAAATTTTATGTTTGTTTCAGGCATACTTATCCGTTTTATACTTGAAATTACCCGACACTTTTTCGATGTTGTTGAGAGGGAAAGTCATTGTCTATCATAATATTGCTACAGACCTGAAGCACACAGAGTATATCGTGTATAAACCTTATAATGACGGAGGTGCTAAGGTTGTTACAATTGAACCAACTACTTTTTCTTAATTCTTTTATTTGTAGTATATACTCCAATGTTCTAGTATGATTGAATGTAATGATTGATTCAGGAAGAAGTGGTAACAACGATAGGGTTTTTAAAGGAGGCTCCAAATGTGAGCATTCATGGTTTTTGCATCTACCACAAGAATCGCTTGATACTGGTGATTTCCGTTATTACTTTTCACTTAATTTGAGGAATCTGTTCTAACTTTATGAATTATAGTGTAACAATGACGTGGTCTCTATTTCAGCCATATTGGTCAGTTGTCAACTTTGCCGACAGTCGAGGCAGAGGTGTTGTAGGTGTTCTCGAAGCAAATTTTATTGAACCTACTCATAATAAACAAGATTTTGAAAAAACTTCTGTTTTTCAAAAACTTGTTACCCGCTTGAAAGAAATGACATGGGAGTATTGGTAAGCAATATCCTTTATAAAAAATCAAATAATAATATTATTATTATCATAAGTTTTAATATATTTTATTTCAAAATAATATAATTTTGCAGGGACTATCATTGTGGATTAATTGGCTATATGATTAAGAAAAAAGCTCGACCCCCATCGCTTACACCGGGTTCAACTAATTTCGTTCATCAGCATCATGTAGATCGATGTGTTCCTAGAAAAGTGATTTCTGATACTGGAAACAATAAAAAAGCACCATTAATTGCTAATGTAAACAGCAAGGGTGCTTTCTATTCAAGTTCCTCGTTTTTAAAACCAGTAGAACTGATACCAAACTGTCCTCCCGGTTTCAAAGAAGGTAAGAAGTAAAACATCTAAGTTAAATAGAAAATGGGTTGATTTGTTTTAAACTTTTGTTTCTGTTTCATAGGTTCAAATTTGAAAAGGAAATCAAGAGACGAGTCTGATAGTTTGGTTAAAGTTGGCTCTCAAATGGTAATGTTACCTTTTTAGTATAATTTTTATGTTGCTTTAACAAATTGGACTTGAGTATGTGTTTCTGATATCGTATGATTATTTACTTTTAGACTGCTATGGGAAGCAATGGAAACGCGATTGAGCAAAACAAAAAACTCAAAATGCAGTAAGTATATACTTACATATCTATCTGTCTGACTTTTTGTTCGTCTAGCAATTTCTGCGTATTTTTTTCAAGAATTTTGGTGATGTTTGACATTTCTAGATCCTTGGTACAAGTGACAGATTGTTAATTTCCCTTTAATGATGTTTTATTGATCTTTTTTTGCAGATGCTTGCAGCTTGAGAAGTCAGAAGAAGGACTTAAAGACAAGGTACCATATTGCCCTTCATTTTGTATGCCCAATATAAATGCATGATTAAGCTTTTCCTTACGTTGAATGGGTCGATATTGGTTTTGCTCTAAAACGGGTCAAATATTTTTTTTCAGCTATATAAAGCATTAAATTTGTTTCATCTCTTAAAAGTAAATGTTTATTGTAGTTTTTTTTTTCTAATCTTAATCTAAGAAGTAATTATTTGTAACAAGTTTTTGGAAGCGGACGAAAGTGTATTTGAGGACATTTTCTATGAAAATGACCGGTCTTAACCAGTGACCTTTGACCTGCTAATCTTATATCTTTATTCATTGGTGCTAATGTTACGTATAAATAACAGGTTGTGCGGCTCAAGGTGATACTGGGAGAGGCACAGACAGAGTATGCTCGTTTGTTGTCGGAATTGCAGGAGCTGGAGAATGTGAAGGGGGAATACTAACTAGCCTGTTCTTGTTATTTTTAGGTGTAAAATCATGTGCTTCATCAGTTGTTATATTGCTCAATTAGGCTAAACTTTTTTGGATCCGTGAAGGATTCGAAGTCTAAATTTTATCTGTAACTTTTGATGTTTGTAAGATTCCTGATGTAATCAGACATGGATTTATTTCTAATGAAGGCCTAGGCATGTCTTGCATTTTTACAACTTCAAAGGTGAGTTGTTCTTCGTTTCTTTGATAGTTTTATTTGAATTTTACCTAGTTCGTAGCTTCTAGAGCCTTAGCGGCTTAGCCCATCTAGGCTAAACAAACTCACAAACAGTCAAAGATTGTCTGACGTTGGGCTTATTTAGTGGCCTTAGCCCACTAAAATATTTGAGCTGTTCAGCATTTCAGCTAGAGCCGAAATAATAAATTGTTATTCAAAAATGCACGTTTGGCTCCTGATAGATTTAAAATACATTTTGTCGTCCTTAACAATAAACGAAATATCGATTTCGTTATTCATTTCAAATCACTTAAAACAAACACAGTTCGAATCCCACCAAATGACATGTATGAAAAGTCCATATCGAGCAACCATCAAATACATACCGATCAATTACATACCGATCAATTTTACTTGTAGAACAATATATCGAGCAAGTGAGCAACCTACTATCAAATACATACCGATCAAATTTACTTGTAGAACAAACGCTACAAATGAAAATCCGGCGAGGAATGCTCATTACTACAATTCGATTACGTTGTTTTGATGTGAGGAAACACAATTTTCAGTCTTTTATTTGAATATTCAATAGATTACTGAACTGCAAATGCGTAAAATCCGGTTCGTCGGTCGTTCCGGTCAAACAAAGCATAATGTCTAGTTGTACGTAAGACTGAATCGGACCGATGACCGAAAATGATTAAAAGGTTGGACCGAGAACCGGACCAAAATACATTCAGTCTGGTTTCTCGGTTCGGTCCAGTCCACGATCTATAATGCTCATCCCTAAATGAAAGTGATGAAGGGGATGATGAAAAAGAGAAGGTGACATACGAGGGCACGGTGCAGTGACGCTATAACATGTTATAGGTGCGAAAATTGCACTTATGGCGCCGCCATGCCGGCTATACTGCGCCGATTATGTGTTATATGTGCACAACTATTGGGGTGGCGATTGTTCTGTCTTTTTTTTGTTTTTGAGCGAGTGCTATTTTTTTGACGGTGTGTTATAGGAATGTCATTGGGGATGATATTTATGTTATAAGAGTGTTAGTGACGTGGCAACACCTATAATAATTATAGGCGTCAGGTGCATCTAGCGCTCCCCGTAAAATGAGAGTTATGGGATCTAGCTTTTGACTTTTTCGTCTCTTTATCTATCTCCAAATTTTATACGAATGCATATATCTCATGCTTTGATTTCTAAATCTATTTTGTTCTTCCACTTCCGGGTTCGTTATAGGTCCGTGCTTAATGATTTATGTTTTTGCAACACATACACTTGATTAACAAAATTGTATCGAAAACATGAACCCGTAAGGTGCAAAGAATTGGCTACACAACCTCCTGAAAGGGAGAGCTTTGCACATTAATCAGTTTGAATATGCGTAACAACAAATTCAAATCTCGTGAACTAATCGACCACAAAATAGAAAACCATAGTAAAAAGGGATAGAAAAGATTTTTTGTGTCTGAAACAAACTACATGGACTAAAAATGCAACTTAGGTTTCGTTTGTTTTTTAGAGGTTTTACCTCTTCATCTACAAACCATGTCTGCAGAAGAAGAGGTACATCTAAAATCTTCATCTGCATGAAAAAGACTGTTTGTTTTTGTTCTAATTAAGTACTTTTTACTAGTGTTTTTACGTTTTCGTCTGTTTTTTACGTTTTGGTCAGTTATTTTACGTTTTTGTCAGTTATTTTACGTTTTCGTCGGTTTTATACGCTTTCGTCAGTTTTTTTACGTTTTCGTCAGTTATTTTACGTTTTTGTCAGTTTTATTTTACGTTTTCTTTAGTTTTTTTACGTTTACGTCAGTTTTTTTACGATTGCGTCAGTTTTTTTACGTTTGCGTCAGTTTTTTACGTTTTTGTCAGTTTTTACGTTTTCGTTAGTATTTTTACGTTTTCGTCAGTTTTTTACGTTTTCGTCAGTATTTTTACGTTTTCGTAAGTTTTTTACGTTTGCGTCGGTTTTTTACGTTTTCGTCTGTTTTTTACGTTTTCGTCAGTTTTTTACGTTTCCGTCAGTTTTTTACGTTTTGGTCAGTTTTTTTACGTCGCCGTCTGTTTTTTTACGTTTTCGGCAGTTATTTTACGTTTCGTCAGTTTTTTAAGTTTCCGTCAGTTTTTTTTACGTTTTTATACGTCTTGGCAGGTTTTTTACGTTTTCGACATTTTTTTTTACGTTTTCGTCAGTTATTTTACGTTTTCGTCCTTTTTTTACGTTTTCGTTTGTTTTTTACGTTGTCGTACTTTTACGGACTGAAACTTGAAAAACGAAGAAAAACGTAAAAAAACGTGCGAAAACGTAAAAAATGGAGGAAAACGTAAAAAAGACAGACGCGAACGTAAAAAGACTGACGCAAACGTAAAAAGAAGGGCGAAAACGTACGAAAACATAAAAAACGGACGAAGACGTAAAAACAAAAAAAAACGTTAAAAAACAGATAATAATGTAAAATAACGGACGAAAACGTAAAAAACCAGACGAAAACGTAAAATAACTGACAAAGACGTAAAAATACATATGAAAACGTAAAAAAGCAGACGAGAACGTAAAAAAACAGACGAAACTTAAAAAATCGACGAAATGTAAAAAAACAGACAAAAACGTAAAAAACATAAAAAACCTGACAAAAACGTAAAAAAACTGACGATAACGTTGTTAACTAACGAAAACGGACGAAAACGTAAAAAAACGGACGAAAACGTAAAAAAGCTGACGAAAACGTAAAATAATTAACGAAAACGTAAAAAACTGACAAAAACCTAAAAAACTGACGAAAACGTAAAATAAATGACGAAAACGTAAAAAATAGACGAAAACGTAAAAAATAGACGAAAACGTAAAAAAATGACGAAAACGTAAAAATACTGACGAAAACGTAAAAATACTGACGAAAACGTAAAATAACTGACGA
>BQNB010109462.1:0-22747 GCA_026074375.1 Tanacetum coccineum
CTGATAACTTTCAACTCCAAGTTGGATGTCTTCTACCCTCTTCTTAAGAATGATTCTTCGAATAAAGAGATGTAGAGCAGTTACCAGATCAACTTGTTCATCGCCTTTGAGATGGTGGAGTTTGTTTTGAGCATACAATAGATACATATATTTAATGTCATTCAAATAAAGCTTTAGAAAGTCAACTTCTTTGAATACATACTCTTTCTGGTTTGCCGTCATACAACAATCTCCTTCAAATAACCATACCCAAACTGCTTGTCAACCGATATTCCGATGATACTAAGGATCTTCATGCGAGAGTATACTGTGTGACTTAATGTAACTACATGTCGTGCTTTGTAGAATAGTTGACATTTGGGACCCCACTGGTGAATTTCAAGAGATGCATTTAAATCATATCTCACTTTGCTTGAGCTTCAAAGCTTCGAGATCATTTCTTCTAAGCCTTCTAACTCATACCGTGCAGCCTTTGGTTTTGTAAGTGAGGATGCATACTTCTTTTATGTGTTTCTTGTCTTTAGATACTCCAGATCTTTATTGAAGAAGAAGTCCACAGGAATGGTTGTGCGACCAGGATGGCCATGCAACGGTATAGGCTTGATTAAATCATAAGGACATCTGTCACCTTCTGGATCCGCCCAATCAATTTGATCTATCAGGGCTAAATAACACTGCTCTATATTGTAATCTAGCTCGATGTATTTCCTGTAGTTGCCCTTGAGTAATTAGAATGATGGTCCTTCAAGGTTAGCTTTCATGATCATGTCCTTCTTGAGAAGGTGTTTGGAAAACTTGGTGAAGTCAATAGTCGAACCTATCAGATCATCAAACATGATTGGGTCCTTTTTAGCATTCACCATCTTATTAAACCAATTCTGTTCAGGAGCATCATCTGCATTTGGTTCTTTGTACCATTTAGTATTAGGAGTTTCAGGTCTTTCAACAACATCCTGCTTGAACCATTTGGATATATCTTGCTTAGGGGCATCATCATCTTGTGTTGGTTCTTGAGTATCCATAAAATCATCTTAAATACGTGCTTCAACATCCATTGCATCGTCATGTACTGTTTCTTTTGCATCCACAACCTTATCAATTTTGGATGATTTAGATGAATCTTTACCTTCTTTTGATGAAGCTTCTTTATCTTTGCTTTTCTTTGATGGTGATGCATTAGAATCCTTTCTTTTTCTCTTCTTTGATTCTTTGTAAGCATTGGCAGGAGGATCCTAATCATCATGACATGGTTGCTTCTGAGTTGGTTGATCAATAAACTGATTATCCATGTCATCTTCATCTACTAACAATGAAGCTAGCAGAGCATCATATAATGCCTTGTGAGTTAGGTGCGTGTTGTATGACTTGGATTTCATTATAAGTTTCATCAGTTTGTTCTTCTGATCATATTCATTGAGTGAAGCTTCATCAAATGGTTTTGTGGAGTACTTGGGCATGCTTTGCATAGCAGCTTTCTCTTGTTTAAGTTTATCGAAATCAAGAGCAGTTGTCGGAAATACCTTCTTGAGGTGAGCTTGAACAGACTTGTTTATTGGTTCAGAATGATCAATCTTTAATATTGCTTCAACCCTTTTTTCAAGTCTTGTTAGTCTTTTTACAATAACCTCAACATCAACTTGTTCTTTAGGTTTCTTTGACTTTTTGAGGATTAGCTTAGTCTTGTTTCATTTTGGTTGAGTTTGTGGCGGTTGTTGTGTTGGTGTAGGTGTTGTCTTTTTTGGAGTCATTGAAATGACAGTATCAACAAGTGGAGGTCTTTGGACAGTTGGGTCCTCTTGATGAATGGGAACATCCACCATTGACTGAATCTTATTTTCAGCTGGATCTTTCAAAACATCAGTTAGTGAAACATCAGGATTTTCATTAATAAACGGATTACCATACTCAGTAGAAGATAGTGTCAAACTGGAAATGAGAACTTAGACTGCAGGTTTCTCAACTTGTGGCTCAGGTACATTAACTTCAGCTTGTACCTTTACGGGTTATAAACTGATTATTTTTAGTGACTTTTTTGGGCTTATTTTCTTGAAGACTACGAAATATGTAGTGGGTTTGAAGGCTACAAAATGTGTTTGAATCTTGCGAAATAAGCACACTTTTTATCCTGTGGTTTATGTTTTTGCTTATTATGCGATTTATGTTATATAGGGGTTTCATATCTTGCAAAATATGTAATTTTAGGGAATAAAACTCTGCCTAATTTCGCTTAAGTCTGTGAAATATGACAGTGTTTTCAGTTGCGAAATATGCAGACCCACATCAAGACCGAGTCAACTCGGTAATTACCGAGTTGACCAGGTTAACTCAACTGAGTCAGGCGAGTTAACCTTAAAGAAAGAAGATAAGAAGAAAGATAAGAAGACTCGATCATAACTACAACCCACATCAAAAACAACCAACACATCTTTATAACAATATTACAAATCCAACTATCCTAAATCCTATCCTCCTCATAACATATCAAAACTACAACTAACTATTATCCTATCTCCAACATCTCCATGAATCGAAACATAAACACAACATCGATCTCAAATTATCAAACTTGTTCAAAAATATTTAAAGATTTACAAGGTTTGAACAAACCTCATCATAGATCTATATGAAGCCTAGCTTCTTGATTTAGTTTTTGAAAACCATAAAGATAGAACACGAACAAGAATGTTCATATTCTTCTTTGTTTCTCTGTAAACCACAAAACGCAAGAACACAAGCCTAAACCTACCTGAGACCCTCCAAAGGATCTTGAAGTTATTGCTCTTCTTGCTTGGAGCACGATTGTCTTAAGCAAAAATTATACAAAGGGTTTGTTTATATTCGTGTGATGGAATGTATTCTGTGACTGGTGTTAAGGATGATTCTTAGTTGGGTAATATATAAAACCATAGAAAGGGTTGTTATGATTTGGTCTATATGAATGAAGTAATGGGATGTAATGAAATGAGGATCTAAGACTTAAATCGTTTGACTTGATAAGAGATGTTAATTGTTTTTGTTGTGTTGCTACGTTTTAGAATGGGGGTAAAAGGGGCCGGATATAACATGGAATATTAGGGTTGTAATGTTAGGGTTGTGAGGTTATGTGACAATTATATAACGATATTTTAGCTTTGATTGAAGGCCAGATAAAAATCCTTTTGGGCTAGCTTTGGTTGTTTAGTGTTATAATTAGGCCCTAATCATACATGGAGTGCGTATTTGGTATAACTATGTTATGACAAAATTATTAAGGACTCAAATTTTGGTTAGTTAAATTTGGAGCTTAATTTTGGTATTGTTATATGGTTTGGAATCGTTGTATTCGAGGCTTAAAATGACAAAGTGACTAGATTAATTTTTGAGAACGGGATCAATATTTTTTAAAGAATCATTAGAATTTAAATTTTAATGGCTAGAATTGGTATGAATTTTTCTAAGTGACTACGGATTTAATTGAGTATCACTTATTTGAGATTGAAGTTGGATTTCACGAAGGCCTGTACTTATTTTATCTTGAAGTCAGGGTTGATTGGATGCATAATTTCAATGATAACTTGCTCGGGCTTAAGATTCAGGATGAAGACTTGGGTTATCTAGGTATCAATATTAGGGATGGTTGGTTGAAGACCTGGATAACTATCACTTATAGGAGATACGTTGTAGTTCTCAGTGTCACACACAGAAAATGATGTGGATAATCGCAAGAGGTGATAAATGTCTCATACTTTGGTGGGGTATTGAGTACTTAGAGATTTGATTTGTACCACAAATTCTCTACACCGTTCTTTATACATTTGTGTAAGCTTAAGTCACAAGATCGAGGAATTCTACTTCAGTTTCAAGTTTGGTATATCGGGTTTACTCCATCAGTGGTCACTTCAAATAGCCTACAAAGGGATTGGTAAAATGATAGTCAGAGAGATTTGATGAGTAGAGATTTGATCAACAATTGTTTCTTACGGGATAGATTTAAGCTAATTTATTCTTCACATGAGTTTTCAAATATATGTGCGTACAAGGTTTTGCTGATTCTAAGGTATCGAAACCAGCAAGGGAGAAGGAGTGCATACACTATAACGCACAACAAGTATACCTGATAGAGCCCATACCTTCTTCTTTTTAAGGTCGGGAAGACAAATGTCATAACCACAGATAAAATCAGTGTTTTTAACTTGTTGCTTCTGGGTTCATCGCTTAAACTACATGGGGGAAGAGATATCTTAATACTTTTAGTATGCATTATTTGAGCTTCCAGGGGGAAGAGATGTGAGAAGAATAATTCAAGCTTGAGAAGTTATGTTTTTGATCCAGTTAATGTTTCCCTGAATGGTTAATCACTAAGCATATTATCAAAGGATCAGTAATATTTGATGTGGTTTGCTACTAATTCCGCTATGCACTTAATTATTCTAAGCTTGTAAGAAATCTTTGAAACTGTTCAAGAGAGGATTGCTGGTTTGGGGGAAGCTATGAAAGCTTCTAAATAAAGAATATGTGGCATGAATTAGGGGGAAGCTAATTTAAAAGTTTCTCCTTAACCAAAAGTTTATGGGTTACTTAGTTCATGCCTATTACAGTATTTCCCCTACAAGGTACTACAAAGATGATTCATGTTGGAGTGCAGACTTGAAGTCAAAGGCCATAGAAGACATCATCAGCATTGAAAGCCTCGTGGAAGTTCTTGTTCTTAATCAATATGTACTTTTTATGAAAATATTTTAAGTAATTCCGTATATCGTCCCATGGGGGAAGATTGTTAGGATTTTATTTTATGTGACGACATTATGGAATTAACATAGTTTGTCATAGTCACATACGCAAGGACTATAATAGGCAATGTTGTATAGTTTAGAAGCGTATGGACTATTAATACTATAACAACCCACAATTTTTATAAATGTAAATATCCATCTATTAAGTTAGATGATGTACAATCTATCAGTTATATATGAACTCACCTTTTTTAGGGAAATTTTTCGCTTTATTACATTACATTACTTTGCTGATATCTCAATATGCAATATAACCTGCATAACTCAAGTTAACGAACTCAGACAACCTACGTATGGCAATCCTATCCTCATATATGTCAAGCAAACATCATAACATATCAAGTCAATATCATTATTACAAAGTACATTACTCATATGAGGTATCAATTACAACACCATATCAAAAATGGGCTTTAAACCATTATCGAATGCCCTAAACCCTAACCTCATGGAAGGATTAACTCCTTAAGTGAATGTACAAGCTACTAAAGCATGTGTACAGGTAATATAACATCTCAATTGAAATATATAATCTCTTTAAATCAAAGTACAAGTCCTTAAAAGCTCAATGTATAAGTCATTAAAGCTCAAAATCCATAAATAGACATTTTACCACCATTTCTATTAACATCTCTTCACTATCACTGTAAACACTACTATACTCATTTAAATATGTAAACCCTAAAATATTCTAGTCATAAGCATTTCATAATCTTTTTGCACTCAAAACCCTAATACAAAAACCCGAAACCCTAAAATCAAGCTATTTCTAAGACCATGACCTGTTCTTGGCTTTTATCCAATTGTAAACCCAATTCAACTCTTATAAATTGATTTGTAAAAACCTTTTTTAACAATCATATAATCCTATTAAATCATTATTTCATCATTAACTTCATCATTCTTAACTTCACGTTGTTACGTAAAACATATCCTAGAACCACTTAAATAAACCTAATTGGTCATTCAACCCGTTTACTTGTTTTAAACCATTCTAATCCCAAATAACCAATCAGGCCATTATAAACACATAAAATGAGTTTATAAATACAGTATCTATCATTAACTGGGCAATGGACTAGAAATCAAAGCCTAGAAAACCTAAGCAAACCAGAAAACCCTAATAAGCCCTAATAGTAACTTTGAACCCGTTTTTCCTCAATTCAAACCATTTAAACTTAAACCAACGACCAAACTGTCATTAAATACGATGACTTTATACTAAGCCCTAGGATGTGTATCTTCCAACATATCCTCATCAAGATTAATGCAAAATATAAGCAAGAAAGTCAAGAAAACCCTAATTGAGCCCTAATTTTGAGTTGAACCCGTTACTCCCATTTCTTCAATTCTAAGCTGTTTAACCCAAACAGCATTGCTAATCTTTGCAAATTACTTTAATCCCAACCATAAAAACCTATTTTATCATTCTTAATCATTTATATACCACAATGTACTGTGTTACAACATTTGAAGAACCCATCGAACCCCAAATAGACCCGGTTTATTTCATGATCCATTTATCCTCTAAAGTGCTACCCAAGTCCAAATAACAGTTTTAACCTCTTCTCGAAGTCTTTATAGCACTTATGCACCTACTTTAGACCGAATGCCTTGGTCGAAAGTTGGAGAAGCACATGCCTTTCTTTCTTGCGCTTACTTCAGCCGCGGCATACACCAACCCAAACACATCATCAAAGCTACTTCATAGACCTCCCACCAATGATTTTTTCCTAGCTTCTACCCATCATAACCTAGACCCACTAGTGGTCAAAGACCAAGTTCATAACACTTGCTACCCTTGCTATATCGTTTAAATGGGTATAAATAGGGGCATGAATGTTGTTCATTCTTCAATTCATCCCCCACTTCCCTCCTCTATAAACCCTTCATAGTAGCAACATCCTTCGCTCACTATGGAAATCTAATAGATCTATACGTCTCAAATGTGTAATAGAAAGGAAGAAAAAGAAAGCAAGAAACGAAGGCCACGAGAGTCGATACTCCTAACCGGTACGTACCCGAAAGGTCCCGATGTCGACCCGATTTTCCCAAGCAATAAGCACAAAACCAGGTTCTCATAAGCATATATTTGCTCATGGTAACGTCCATAATGTTCAATTTTTCTTGCTTAAACTCATAATATAAAGCTTAGAACTTAAAAACCTAAGTGTTACCCTTTGATCAAAAACCCGAGTACACCTGAAACCCGAAATTCAGTTTCTTACTTAAACAAAGTTAAAACTTTAAACTTTTATTATAATCAATCCTAAAAAGCTATTAAAAGGGTTAAAAAAAGTGCTTTTGATAGTCATAAGAAAAATTTGACCTTTAAGACCCTCAGCGTTATTCATATTAACCCTAATATATGAGACCCGAAGTTACCTTTTAACTTAACAAATCGTTAAATTAAACTTATGTTGTGTTTATAGACTCATCATATTTTAGTTTATTATTAAACTTAGAAAAGACTATTAAGACATGTTAAATAAAAGCTTGCAAAGACAATTTGGAACAATGTTTTTGTAAATAATAAACCATGCAAGGGGGTATATATCGTAAATATCAGAAACTTATAACTAAAATGACTAAAAGTTGTCATTTCTATCAAAGTTATATACTAAAGGTTCTATTATGTCACATTATTAAAGATAAAGTTTACTTCGTAGATCAAATAAAAGTTGAAGACCAAAAGGTCGTAAAAATGCAAACCTAAGTCTACGTGGGCAATTTTCCAAACCCAGGGTCAAAATGTAATATTTTGGAAAAAGTGTATAATCATATTCAAAACATTACGAAACAGCCATAACTTTTAATTACCGCTCCTTCGAGCTAACATATTCCAGATATTGAATATAAAATGCTATAAATACTGCTTATGTTTCTATACTTTATATCATTTTCATACACAATGTGCTTTCAAATCATGTCTCGACCCTAATCATACCACAAATACTAGGGAGCTCACATTAAGAAGTTTCATCTAGAGGGATCTATGTTTCTGCCTTACTTGTGGGTTATATAGCGATTTAAAGTGCCCTAGCGCCACAAACGTTTACTAAATGACTCTCGTAAACTATGAGCCCGAACGAGTGTTATGATAATTTTTAATAGCAAAACCACCATCGATATCCAAACACTTATATATACAATCAAGCTAAGACTTCCATATATTACCCGCCCGTGTCTGTGATTGCGTGTGAAAGCCATTACATTCAAATCCCTATACATTAGCTATCAATTTCCCTATATCTGTTCAGGTGAGTTCATAGCCATCGCATTTAGAAATCTTTTTAATAAACCCGCGGGAGATACATGGCTAAAACATGAATGCAATTAAGTCTACATGCTAATTTATCAATTTACTATTGCCTAAGTAACCTGCTTTCCGTTTACGTCCCATATCATGACCGTAATTACCCAGCACTCTGTAGTAAGACACGAATGTTGTGACATATATATAATTTGGGATGCGACTCCCGTTGGTGTATCCGTAACGATAACAATTGCACATCAATAGAAATAACCCAGGTATTTTCTGGTGCAAAGGTGCCCACAGGGGCAATATTATCATTATAACCGTAAGCATCGTATTCATGAGCTAATGGCAAAACTAAATTCTATGTTTTCAATAACTGGTGTATAATCAACGTAAGCCCAAATATCAGCTTTGCATTCAAATTATAATACTTAATACCTAATGGATTTCACTCAACCATTTGGTTTTGACTTTTTTAGCATTGATTTTATCTCAGTAACTAATGCACGTAGTGACGAAGGACATGAAGATGGAAAAACCTTATCAGTCAACTGTTGTATTTAGATTCTAAGAAACCTCTCGTTTGTAAAATCCTCTGAAGAAATCATGAATATAAACTTATTGTCAAAATGACTCTTTTGATTCAGTTTTGCAATGAATTATGCACTGTTTTGTACCCTTGAAGTAATACCCCAGATTAGCTTCCGCTGCTATATGTAAAAATGGGGGTGTTACAGATTTGGTATCAAGAGCCTACGTTATAGAGAACAAGGTTAAAACCTTAACTAGAACTACTTTTCTTTCCATCCAAGAAAGTCCTCCGTGCCGTTAATATTCCCGATGGTAATGTAAGTTTACAATAACTATTATATACTAAATAAATAACTTATGTTATTACTGCTGAGATATTAACAGAATGAAGTCTTTCCCTCGATCATCCTATTCTAATTTGGAGGATGTCTTTTCTTCATTTCCCAAACTATTTCCTCGCTTCATCGGATTATGTCCGACCTCTTCATGGATACTTACTCCATGCTTCCAATTCCATTTGGAATGTCCCACTAACTTCACCGACATTTATGTTATTTCCGATGATCCTTACATGATTGCTTACAACTTTCTTATACTGAAAAGTCACCAATCCCATCTCCCATTTATCGTACCACTAAAAACTCAAGATTTTTCCTCCAAAGACTCCTTTCTCCAATGCAGTTGTCTCCATCTACTCCATCCCAACCTCAAGCTCTTGAGATTGGTGAAACTTCCTGGAAATCAGCTATCAAACATCACGAAGAGTAAATTCAGGGTATCTAAGGTTATCTAGAAGAAATCCCTCCTAACTGTTTTGAACAAATTGAACATGCATAGAAGGGCTTGGTAAATGGAACAATAATCATCCAACGTGATTTTTGACCCTTAGCAATCAAACGCCAGACAAGCCCAAATTCAGAACACTAAACTTTGGAAAAGCAAATAGATCCAACCATAAGATCTCCTTAGCTCGTTACAGATATCGGCAGAAATTGCTAAAAGTCTTCAATGATATGGAAACTCGTCACCAAGATGATATATAAAAACTCATGAACTCTTATCACGAACACCATGAACCGCATACAGTGATCATCTAGTTTTCTAGTTTAATACTTTTAAAAAATTTCCAGTCGTTTAGTCTTAACCTACCACGGGATGTGTCTGGAGATAAATAAAAACACTGTCAAATCTTGACTATGTACAATAAAATGGCAAGTTGTTCTAATATAAAGCACTTCCCGTTTTCATACCTTTGGTTTTTCCGAGCTTTATTGAGCAGTCTCATCATTCATCCATCTTGCATTTATTCATCATGCCTTTCATCCATCATATCATCCCTATCATACGCTCATTATCATTATCAATTAATATCCAGAACCTATATCCAAGCTTCATATCTTTATTGTTAAATATGCTTAAAATTTAAAACTGATATTCTCTTTAAAATTTTGAGCATTACGTCTATCATTTCTTATTATTGTGTATATCTTTTGTTGGTAGAATGCCTCAAAAAAGAGCACCAACATCAGAATCACCCGGCTATGACTCAAACGCCATCAGAAAAGCTAGTTGTTTCTTACATGTCACCACGTCTCTAGAACTCAAGCTGCAACAATGGAAAGTAATCCCGACTAGACACCAATCTTACTGGTACTCCTGCAGTGAAGAACAGGAAATTACAAAAGTTTATCACTGTCAACCTTTCTCCCTTAATGGATACCGAAGGAGCAGTTAGGTCTGTATTCGCTGTTTGAACGAACCAAATTAGTGTGTTTCTCATAGCAGATGTGCCGAAGAAAATAAAGTAACTTCTGCTAAAGGTACTTTAACGATGATGCCTTCCTGGTGGAATGCATATGCCTACCTATGGAATAGAGCAAGCTAATCAAATCACCTGGACTGAGTTAAAAAGCTTCTGACGAACAAGTAATTGTCTCGGTGACTGAGACAGAAATGAAAGAATAACTTTACAATCTGAATTGTAAAAGGGAAATGATCTTAACCTTATGTTAAAGATTCTAAAATTAACAGATCTTATTCCAAACATGGTGCCAAACAACGATAAAACACTTAAATCTTTAATCGGAGGTCTACCTCGAAGGCATTGAAGGAAATGTTACGCCCTAAACTCAAACTTTAGAAGGAGGCCCTTAACATAGCCCAAAGGCTATTGGATCACTGTAACAAGCATGTATCCAATGCAGGTATCAAACGACAATAAAAGAAAGTTTGACGACATAAGAACTTTCAACAACAATTCCCGCAGCAACTATCGCAACACCAACAATCGTTACAATAATCGTCAACAACATAACGAGAGACAAATGCAGTAGAAGCCGATGATGTAACTTCGCATCAGAAATGTAGGTAGCCGAGATCTCCCTCCTGTGTAAAAGGTGCAATTACCGATCCCGACCGACCCCTGTACTGGTAGGTGTAATAATTGCAACAGAATGGGCCATCTAAGCAAGAACTGCCGAAGCAAGAAGCCAGCCACCGAAAGTAATCAACTCCTAGTGACAGTGGTTTGCCATGCCTGTGGTGAGAAAGGACACTACACAAATCAGTGCCAAAAGACCAACATTAATGCCCAAGGAAGAGCCTATATGCTAAGAGATAAGAATGCCCAACAAGACCCAAACGTCGTTACGGGTATGTTTCTCCTAAATTAGCATTTAGTCAGGGTATTATTTAATTCTGGAGCTGATAGAAGTTTTATATCCTTATCGCTTGCCCCTATGCTAAATATTCCGTCTATTACAGTAGATACCTTTTATAATATCAAAATGGCTGACGGAAACTTAGTAAGCACAAACACTATTATTAAAGGTTGCACTCTAACTTTGCTAAATCAACCTTTTGAAATCGATCTCATGCCAATTAAACTTGGTAGTTTCGACGTAGTCATTGGTATGGATTGGTTATCCAAATATCATGCCAAAATTCTCTGTGACGAGAAAGTTGTTCACATTCCTATCGACGGTGAAACTCTAATCATTCAAGGTGATCGAAGTAAAACTCGACTAAATCTCATATCCTGCATAAAAACCGAAAAGTATATATCCTGAGGTTGTCAAGTTTTTATGATCCAAGTTATGGAGAAGAAAGCAGACGAGAAGAGACTTGAAGACATTTCCGTAGTCAAAGAATTTCTAGACGTCTTTCCTGAAGATCTACCTGGTATCCCTCCCATTCGCCAAGTAGAATTCCAAATCGACTTAATCCCCGGAGCAGCACTTAGCTCAGAAACACCTTATAGATTAGCTCCTTCAGAAATGCAGGAGTTGTCTAATCAACTTCAAGAACTAACCGACCGAGGTTTCATTCGACCAATTTTTTTTTTAAACATCGCCTAGGGGATCCCTTCTATTGTTAAAAAGAAAGACGGATCTTTCAGAATGTGTATCGATTACCGAGAGTTGAATAAACTTATTATAAAGAATCGTTACCCATTGCCCAGGATCGATGACTTATTCGATCAACTTCAAGGCTCAAGCGTTTATTCAAAAATCGACTTAAGATCAAGTTATCATCAACTGAGAGTAAGGGAAGAAGATATTCCTAAGACTGCCTTCAGAACGAGATACGGACACTATGAATTTCAAGTCATGCCATTTGGTTTAACTTATGCATCAAATATTAAATAACACAAACAAAAATATTTAAGGTCAAAGTTGAGAGAGAAAGACTTAGAAAGTCAAAAGTGGACAATAATTTTGGGACGGAGGTAGTAGTTAAACAAGGTATGAAATTTCAGGTATGAAATTTATATAAGGGGTAAGGATTTGTAACATCTCAATCTAGAGCGTAACTAATTTTAGTCTTAAGTAAATTAACTTAAAAATGAAGTTGTAGAATTATAAGAAAAAGATAAGTGATTGATCTTATGGCTTAGTGTTATGTAAATAAATGTAAAAAAAGGTTGACGAAAAGTCAATATAAGATATTGTTGAGTGTTTTATGTTGCTAGAAGGAACGTATGTTTAGTAGGTTAAATGTTAGAAAAAGCGTGTTTATCTTAGAGTTTTTATTTAACATGACTTCAAAACTATTAAGCTACTGCTTATGTACTGAACACACTCTTCATAACATTATCCAAATCTCATGTATAGTCCTATAAACGTCATCTTATTCATATATTTGTATCTATATAAACATGAAATAAACAATATTCAAGACAAAACCAATATCTAACCTTGTGTAATAGTTATGAAGGTAATCTAAACCACGGACAACACCATTGTCAAGACATAAAGAGCAACATGTCAAGAATAACCGAGGGTAAATTTTGGGTTTTATGGTACATAAGATCCTGGGAATGAGAGGAAAATGTTTGAAAAAGTGTGTGTGAAATGGTTGTGTATGAATAGGGTATTAAAGGGGTGGTTGAAGAAGGTAGCTGAGGAGGAATTTAATAAAAGGAAGGCTTTCTTTTATACAATGGGTATATGTGTGTATTTAAAGATGATCCTGGCCATACAATTCATTTATCTGAATGAAAGTATTGATTGTCAAGATTTCATGTTGGAGGAAAACTATAGTACATTACTAAAATATTATAGGGAAAAACATGTTATAATATAACTTTGTAACGAGTATTACTTTATGTTAGTTAAACAAGGTATGAAATTTCGAGGATGACATTTATATAAAGGGAAGGATTTGTAACATCTCAATCTAGAGCCTAAATAATTTTAGTCTTAAGTAAATTAACTTAAATTCAAATTTGCAGAATTATAAGAAAAAAATAAGTGATTGATCTAATGGCCTAGTGCTATGTAAATAAATGCAACAAAAGGTTAACAGAAAGTCAATATAAGCTACTATTGAGTGTTTTAAGTTGTTAGAAAGAACGTGTGTTTGATGGGTTAAATGTTAGAAAGAGCGTGCTTATCTTAGAGTTCTTATCTAACATGAAACTAAATTACTAACCTACTGCTTAAGTACTCAACACACTCTTCATAATGTTATCCAAATCTCGTGTATAGTCCTATAAACATCATTTTATCCATAGAAGGTAATCGAAACCATGAACAACACCGTTGTCAAGACACAAAGAGCAACATGTCGAAATAACCAAGGGCAAATTTCAAGTTTTATGGTTGATAAGCTCCTGAGAATAAGATGAAATGTTTAAAAAAGTGTGTGTGAAATGGTGGTGTATGAAGATGGTATTAAATGGATGGTTGAAGAAGATAGTTGGGGAGGAATTTAATAAAAGAAAGGATCTCTTTTATACAATAGGTATATCAGTTTATTTGAAGATGATCATGGACATAAAATTCATTGATCCGAGAGAAAGTATTGAGGGTCAAGATTTCATGTTGAAGGTAAACTATAGTACATTACTAAAATATTATAGGAAAAAAATATGTTATAGAAGCAGGAGTGGGGTTTATCCCCTAAGGAGAAAGGTTCGAGGCTTGCATACTGCCCAATTGGATGTCACTATGGGCTCGAATCACTAACTACTAACTTGCCGTTAAAAAAAACAAGGTATGAAATTTTGAGGACGAAATTTATATAAGTGAGAAGGATTTGTAACATCTCAATCTATAGTCTAAATAATTTTAGTCTTAAGTAAATTAACTTTAAAATGAAGTTGAAGAATTATAAGAAAAAAGATAAGTGATTGATCTAATGGCCTAGTGCTATGTATTTAAATGCAACAAAAGGTTGCCAAAAGTCAATATAAGATAATGTTGAGTGTTTTAAGTTGTTAAAAGAGAGTATGTTTTGTGGGTTAAATGTTAGAAAGAGTGAACTTATTTCAGAGTTCTTATCTAACATGAAACTAAAACTAGCTGCTTCTTATGTACTGAACACAATCTTCATAATATTATCAAAATCTGGTGTATAGTCCTATAAACATCATCTTATTCACAAATTTGTATCTATATAAACATGAAATAAACAATATTCACAAACAAAACAAGTATCTAACTTTATGTAATAATTATGAAGGCAATCTAAACCACGGACAACACCGTTGTCAAGATAAAAAGAGCAACATGTCAAAGTAAGTGATGGAAAATTTTAGGTTGTGTGGTATATAATATAACAACCCACAATTTTCATAAATGTAAATGTCCATCTATTAAGTTAGATGATGTACAATCTATCAGTTATATATGAACTCACCTTTTTCAGGGAAATTTTTCGCTTTATTATATTACATTACTTTGCCAATATCTCAATATGCAATATAACCTGCATAACTTAAGTTAACGGACTCGGACAACCTACATATGGCAATCTTATCCTCATATATGGCAAGCAAACATCATAACATATCAAGTCAATATCATAATATCATTATTACAAAGTATATTACTCATATGAGGTACCATTTGCAACATCATATCAAAACGGGCTTTAAACCATTATCGGATGCCCTAAACCCTAACCTCATGAAAAGATTGACATATAAAGTGAATGCACAAGCTACTAAAGCATATGTACAAGTAATATAACATCTCATTTGAAATATATAATCTCTTTAAATCAAAGTACATGTCCTTAAAAGCTTAATGCATAAGTCATTAAGCTCAATCCCTAAAATAGCCGTTTTACCTCCGTTTTCATTCTCATCTCTTCACTATCACTTGTGAGCAATCTACTACACTCATTTTATAATATGTAAACCCTAATTATCCCATTCATAAGCTTTCATTCATGCTTTTTCACTCAAAACCTTAATTCAAAACCCTAAACCCTAAAACCGAGCTAGTTTCAAAACCATGACCTGTTTCTTGGCTTTTATCCATTGAAAACCCAAAACAACACTCAAATAAGTTGTAATAACTTATTTTATAATCATATCAATCCTATTCAATCATTATTTCATCATTACTTTATCATTTTACTTCACTTGTACGTAAAACATATCCTAGAAACCCTAAATATACCTAATTGGTTCATTTAACCCATTTACTCGTTTTAAACCATTATAATCACAAATAACCAACCAAGGGCCATTGTAAACTCATAAAATGAGTTTACAAATCATTATCTATCATTAACTTGGCAATGTGCAAGAAATCAAAGCCTAGAAAACCTTAACAAATAGAGAAAACCCTAATTATGCCCTAATTATCACTTTGACCCATTTTCTCACTTTCTACCCATTTTAACTTAAACCAACGACCAAACTTCATTGATAATACTTTATATAGGTCCTAGGATCACATGGCCTCTCTTTTGCTCTCTTCAGCCGCGGCATACTCCAAACCCAAACACCTCATCAAAGCTACTTCATAGACCTCCACCATTGATTTCCTAGCTTCTCCACATCCCTAACTAGACCCTCTATGTGTCAAAACCAGATCATAAGCTTTGCTTACTCCTTGCTACTTCAAATGGGTATAAATAGGACTCTTATGTCTTCATTTCTCTTCATCCCCCACTTCCTCCTCTATAACCCTTCATAGTAGCAACTCCTTGCTCAATATGATTTCTAATAGATCTTAAGAAGTCTCAAGTACAGAAAGGAAGCAAAAGAAACCAAGAAACGAAGCCCGAGAGTCGTTACTCTAGCCGTACGAAGCCGAAAGTCCCGATTCTGACCCGTTTCCAAGCTATAAGCTCAAACCAGGTTCTCTAAGCTTATATTCTGCTCATGTAACGTTATAATGTTCATATGATCTTGCTAAAATCATAATATAAAGCTTTGAACTCAAAAACCTAAGTGTTATGCCTTTTTGATCCAAAACCGTACACCCGAAACCCTAATTTCATGTTTTTAACTTAACTATGGATTAAACTTTGTAAACTTTTGTTATAATCAATCCTATATTAAGCTATTATAATGTTAAAATAAGTACTTTGATAAGTTATAAGAGAATTTGACCTTAAAACCCACACGTTTTCATTTTGAAACCCTAATTTGACCCGTTTTACCTTTTAACTTAACGAATCGTTAAATTAAACTTATGTTGTGTTAAACCTTCATATTTTAGTTTATTATAACTTATAAATGACTATTGAAATGTTAAATTAAGCTTGCATGGCAATTTGGACATGTTTTGTAATTATAATCCATGCAAGGGGTATATATCGTAACTTTCAGAAACTTATAGCTAAAAGGGCTAAAAGTTATAACTCCAGGGATCTATTATGTCACTTTTCAAAGTCCAAGGTTTACTTGAATCTTTCATAGTTGAAGACCAAAAGTCCTTAAAAAATGCAAACTCCAAGGACCTATTTGCAATTTTCCAAACTCTAGGGTCTAAAATGTAACATTTTAAAACCTTACCAGACATAACTTTAATTAACGCTTCTCGTGCTTAACATTTCCAGATATTGATTAAAACGCTTAAAACCGATTATATCGTATCACAATACTAGGGAGCTTCATATTAGGAGGTTTCATCTTGGTATTACGTTCTGACTGAGTTGTTGGATTTTTTTTTTTTTTTTTTGTTTACGATTTAAAGTGCCCATAGTTCCTTAAATGTTTACTGAATGACTTTCTGAATTATGATGGCCTGAACGGTGATACACTAATTCCAAACTCTTCAATCAAACTCTAACTCTTAAACCAAAGTTCTAAAGTCAATCCTTCTAAGACTGAACATATTTCTACTCATGTTGTATGACTGGCTATTTACTATCATTTTAATATATCAACATTTCCCTCGGATAGATTTGAATAAGGTCGTCAGCTTCCATTCTCATAATATTTATTACATCTACCACCAGGTGAAGTTCATATCCTCCAGCCTTTACTTTATTTACATGTATATTATAAACCCGCGAGGGAGATACATGCTTGTTACAAACTCTTTACATACTCGTTTAATCCTTATAACAATGGTGATTAACTTTTGAAAGACTTAATGAATTTATAACCCCAAATTCAATCTTTGAATACTTTATAAACCTGTGATACCTGATATAAACCATGAATGCAAGTGTTTTCTAAATGTATGCTATCCAGATATATTATTCCCTAAGTAGCTTCCAATGCCATTATTTCATATCATGAATCATTAATTACTTGCATTGCGAGTGAACGCGAATATTGTGAATAGATCTATTGGGGGTGACGGCTCCCGTTTGTATACCCATGCTATGGTGTAGCCAACGCACAAATTTGTCCCTAATAGGAACCTTGGAAAGTTATCATTTTCCATGGGAGAATATACCCCAACGCATGATCACTACTGTGAGAGGGTATCCCGAGAAGGGAGGTGTATGGTGTCATGTGCGATGGTGCAGCTTAGACAATTAATAATGTTAGCGCCTAATTTTCCATGATAAATTATATTCGTTACAATTAATACCATAATAATGACTTGCATTCAACCATATGATAATATTCTACTGTTCTCCATGATATTAAATGTTCTCCATGATAATTATCCTAGTAATGCCAATATTTCCATTATAACTTGTATTCAATTATTACATTTCAAACCTATGAATTTCACTCAACCTTTGTGTTGACCCTTTTTAGCATGTTTATCTCAGGTAATTAAGCAAGTTGCGGCACGGAGTGGCATGGACTCGAAGATGGCTGAACTGTTATCATTCAAACAATTTTAGATTTTGGGAACCTGCAGAGTTATATGTAAGAAACTCGGATATATGAGAGAAGCGACTAACGTAGGATTCCATCGAACATCTCTTATTAGAAGTAGGTATGATATCAGATGAGTTATTATTGTTGAAGTATCCATGAGAGGTGAATACGGCCAGATGTGAAGCTTCGCTGGCTATAGGGTTGGTAAAAAGGGTGTGTTGGTGTTACACCGAGATACAGATTGAAGGTACAAGCGTTTTGAACACGATACGAGGGACAGTGCGAGAAGCGGATGACGAGCAAGTTAGGTGGACGGGTGAGCGTAGAACGTTAGGCTACATGCAATTTACATACGAAGCAAACAGAGAGATCGCGCGATTTAGTAGTGTCAGAATCGATGAGCGCACATGACTGTCACGATACGCGCGCAAGTGGAAACGACGCGTCTATAGTTCTATGACGCGTGCGGTACCGCAAGATCCCTGTATGCACTTGATGCTAAGTTTCAATCAAGCCACCGGTCGATACATAAGGCCCGAACGTGAGACGATTCTCAGGTACGAATGCTAGCGCTAATTTTCCTCAAGCAGTAGCTAGACGACAATGATTGCCACAAGTTAATAATACGGTCGGTTGCGGTCGCATCATACTCACCAATGCAGAGCAACACCTGAGCTATCAAGAGAGCCACACGCAATGCTTCAAGGTCGCAGCCAGTGGCCATCCACCATCACATGTGAATGGAGCGCGAGATGCTACATATGTTAATCAACAAGACCGAGCGCATCATGTCCAGCGAGATGCGAATCCAATTCGACCTCGTAGTAGTTTTTGCGGCGCACAACCGCATGCGCAGATGTGCCGCGATCGCATTGGACTCGAGGTGGGTTATATTAGACTGTGCCTTGGGGGGGGTTGTTTTCTCATGTGAGATGTATGCCAATTGCAATGTCCTCAGACAGAGGCGAATGGCTTTCCTATCAGCTGTATCTGCTTTAAGGTTCTCTTTCAACAACAATCCAGACTGTAGAGCGAGCTTCCTCTAGGACTGTGGAGGAACCAACCAGACCATATGCAAGACGTGGCAGGGTTAGGCGAGTGTGGCAACAGAGGTTATTTAAGGAGTTGGGCAAGTATGCGGAAAGTTAGTGCGATGAACGCTGTATATATAAGATAGTGGTAATGCAACTAGTTTCTGGGGGAAATAATGCCCGGGGAGGGCAGTAAGGGTTGTTAAATGTTATAATTTAGTCGAAGGTGAAGGACACATGGCTAATGGTAATGCAACTCAGCCTAAGAAGCCAAGAACGCAGTCATGGGTTTAAGGAAAAGGCAACGGTTGGCTGAAGCACAAGAATCCCCCCCCCCCGCCCCCCGGTCCAAATTTTTAGACGAAGAGCAACAAGCAGTTCTGCAGATTCGAGGCATTCCAGACGGTCAAGCTGCTCAGACAACCATTCCAAACAGTGCTTCTTTCCAGACTAAGGATCTAGATACTTATGATTATGATTGTGATTATGGTCTCTACTTGCACAACGGTTTGATGGCCCAATCTTGTTCCGACTACGGGTTCATAATGTTATCTCCAAGGTACCTCATTCTGATAACCTAATCATCATGATATGGATAATCAAAGATTTGCATGCAATAGCAGGGTTCTGAAACAAACACTAGTTTGTTGATTACCACAAAATAATGAGATAACAAGTGATAGCAATATCATTCCGTACTCTCAATATTTGCAAAAAAATGCAATAGGCAGCTGTTCAAGATACTAATTTGTGTGCACAACAAGATTCAATGATATTATCTATGATTGAACAAATTATTAAACAGGTAAATATTTGGGAAAGTTCTAATCAAGAAAAGAATAATGAACCCTTAACAGCTGAGCTTGAGAGATATAAAGAACGAGTCAAAACATTTGAACAGTGACATAATAATGATTAACACATCCGTGAAAAAATGATCGATTCTAAAATGGATGATATGGAGGTAAAGGGGAAGGAGCGATGTGGCACAGTGAGAGGAGTGGATAGGCGATTGACTCGGGACTTTGGGCACAAAGATCAGGTTCTATACAATACAACGTCAAGGGGAAAGAGAGAGGCTCATATTTAGTGTTGCGAGCAACATTTATGTAGGAATACAAAAAGAATAGGCCTAAGAGAGAAAGAACAGTAAAGTAGAATGAGCAGGGGGGAACGGAAATTTAGTTGAGTAGGTGAGAGAATAAGCGGAAGATAAGTGAGAGCAAGTATAGATAGGTGAAGTAATATAGTAGGAGCGTAGGGTCAAACAGCGACCAAAACAATTGCACAATGTTAACAAAGTCCATAAGTGGAGTATTTTATATGATGACACTCACAAACGAAGCTCTTGGTTATCAGGAAGCTCCGTTTTATAACTCAAGAAACTCGACGGAGTAGAAGGCCGCGCGCCTTGTATGATGGTAAGTGTTCATAGGAGTCTTGTCGCACGGAAGCTTGTTAGTGTTACCTGGGGTTGATTATGCTGAAGAGGACATTGTGATAGTTAGTAAGCAGTAAGTAGCTAGGTCTAGAAATGCTGATGTGCGCGCGAGACAAAACAATTCCAATATCAAGAAGAGGGCAGGAGAAATTAATGAGCGTGAGACTCCAAAGGTAATTATCTTAGTGATAGAGATCGATTTACCAGAGGCGACTATTGTGTAAAAGGCGGAGTTTGTTCCCACGCCACAAGAATTAGTATATCTGATGAAGCAGGAGGCTTTCGATGTTTGAGCAAAGCGTACACCACCGGCTAATGACGACGGCGAAAGTCTGATATTTCACCTGTTTAAAATTAAGGCTCCTAGGGAACTTCCTAAGGTAAGCTTGGTTAATACAAGATTTAAAAAGCTTAAATACCATCTAGGACAATTTGACACCGTGGTGAAAAAAAGTATTACACCTGATGCTATTACAGAAAGGGAATGGGGGTTTGAACACACTAAAGCTGTTTTTCTAAATGAAATTATTCCATTTTTAAAGACCTTAAAACACATTTTTAATGTTTTTGATAAAGATCTTCTAAATGAGGTAACATAAGTACAAACAATATTTAACCAGATGGAAGCTGCTATTCAACAGTATTCTGTAGACAAACAGTGTTTTGAAATTCATAAGAAATAACCTTTTCTTGAAAATGATCGACTCTTACACCAAATCATGTCTCAAGATGTTATGATATGTGTGATGAATTCTACTACCGTTTTTGATGATTCTGTGAATTTGGAAATGAAGAAAAGTTAATCTTGTAACAAGTGTTTAGATCTTGAAGTTGAGCTTGTCAAAAAGAAAAATATGGTTGAACAAGATGTATACACTGAACTTTCAAACAGTTTTGCAAAACTTTAAAAACATTGCATTTCTTTAGAACTAGACATACAACTTAATCAACAAATTTGTCAAAAGGACAAATTCTGTAATAATTAAAATGCTCTTAAAATTCTAGAATATTTTAAAAATAACGATTTGAAAGCTCAGCTACAAGCTAAAGACACTACCATTCGTAAGTTGAAGGAACATATCAAATCTATGAGTGAAAATGACAAGGATGAGAAAGTAAAACATGATATGGATGAGATTAATACCATAAACATTGAGTTGGAGCATAGTATGGCAAAATTACTCTCTGAAAATGAGCTTTTCCATAAAGAAATTAAGCATTTGAAAAAGATTTACAAAGATCAATTTGATTCGATTAAAAAGACACATGCTCTGTCTAAGGAACACTGTGACTCTTTGATTGCTTAATTGAACTCTAAATCTATGGAAAATGCGGATTTAAAAGGTCAAATTCAAGAAAATGTTTTTGTGACAACAACATTACAAAATGAATTAAAGAGCTTAAAAGGTAAACATGTGCTTGATAATGCCACCACAATAACTAATGCCACCATTATTGCTCCAGGGATGTTCAAGCTAGATATAGAACCCATTTCTCATAGGCTTAAAAACAATAGGGATGCCCATGAGGATTATCTGAAGAAGACTATAGAAAATACTGACACCATACGTGGACTTGTAGAACGCGCTAGAAAACAGAATCCTAGTGAACCTCTCTTAGACTTTGCTTGGAAGTTTACAAAACACGTTCATGAATTGTTACTCTATGTTTCTCAGATATGCCCTAGTTTCACAAAACCTAGTGAGAAATTGGTTGCTGTCACACGAATGAACAAAGTCAAGAAAGTTATGTTTTCTGAACCTCTCACATCCTCAAGCAACATTCATAAACAAGTAGATTCATCCAAGACACTAGATTATAACACACCTGTGTTGCCTTCTACATGATTGAAGAGTTCTACTAGTACTAGCAGATCACAGCCTACAGGCAATAAAAAGAATGATAGGATCTCACAAACACTATGTAGCAACATGAAGAACAAAGTAGAAGACCACCCTAGGAGCATTAAATCTAAGTCAAATAAAAGAATCATGTTAAAGACCCTATTTGTGATGCAAATGTTAAGCATACTCGACTCGCGCGAACTCACCCCTTAAATATGTAAATATATGCAAACACACAACAAGGGACGAAGTCACGCGAGAGAAAGAAAACCGGAAGCAGTATAGGGTGTCTCCGGGTCGTTATGTCCCAACGAGGCTAGAGATGGAAAATCGAGAGACGATTGAT
>BQNB010109463.1:3152-21437 GCA_026074375.1 Tanacetum coccineum
ACACTTACACACATAAAAATAAACTCTTAGCCATTTCTAAAGGTTTAAACTAACCTGCTCAAATCACGGTTGTCACACCATTAGTGAAGAAGGAGCACACCCTCAGCTCAGTAGTGGTATGTCTGTATTTAACTCTTATTGAACTTGTTTATTCAGCTTCTTTCATTTGCTCTCTGAGTCTGCATCCGGACACGAGGCTTCAGCAAATTCCATAGCTGAAGCTGATCCTGGATTATCTGCTCCTAATGATTCCATATCTTCATAATAGGATATGGATGAAGAAACCAAAACCTATTCATTTGATCACATATTTGTAGGGTCTAATCTAAGTGTTCTTGTAGATAAAACCAAATCTGGTGGAGATGGGTTAAAACTGTCCACACTGAATCAGGTTCAAATGAGGAATCCAGAGTTGATGATCTATCAAAGAAAAAAAAGCTGGAGGATTTATCAAAATTCTTGAAAGATGCATGATTTGCATTCTTCACTCTTGACTCCCCACAAGATGAGCCTATCATTGTTACAGATGAGAGTGAAGAAGAGGAAGCTGACAAAGGAGACACTCATGATACTTCTCATGATGTGCCTAAAAACACTTTAGTCCCACCTCCTCCATCTCTAAAATCAACTCAAATTCAAGAGTTAATGGATCAGGTTCAATTACTTTAGTCTCAGAAGGATGAGCTAGAACAACAAAAGGCAAAAGCTGATGCTAAAATTACCTCACTGAAAGCTAGGCCATATTATCTAGACATCAACCAGCTTACTGATCTTCTGGTAACCTCTCTAAAGCCTGAACTCTCTAAACTCTTGGCCTCACATAACTTTGCTAGCTGCTTACCAACTGACCTAAAAGAGCTCCCCTTAAAATTTAATAAATTATCTAGAGAAATTAAAGAACTAAAGCAGCATGTCAAAGATATGGAAATCGAGCTACCTAGGGACTTAAAAGAGATTCCAACAAAATTAGAGACCTTCACTTCCACTATCTGCAGTCTTACATCCCAAGTCACTGAACTAAAGAACATTTAATGGGAACTTCCAGCAAGTTTCAAGCTATACCAGCTTTAGTGTCTTCAGTTTAGAAAAAGCTACAGACTTTGGATTCCCTTCCAAGTCTATTGAACAAGGTTACTCAAACCTTGGACAGGTTTACCACTATGGTGGAAAATGCATCGACTATAACCAAGGATGTTCCTTCAGCAGGCCAAGCAACTGCTTCACCTGCTGAGGGGGAGAAGAACACCATAGATGCTGACACAAACCTGAAAGATGAATTAGTTGATCTATTGGGCAAAAATGTTGTGACACAATACTACACCAAGAAGTTGCTCTTTGATAAATACCATGACAAGATGCTGAAAAGAAAGAAAATCCCTAAGATCACAAACTGTGAAGTTCTTAAAAAGAAAAGCCCTATCACACTAAAAATATATAGGGAAGATGTGTCTGATGAAGTCATCTAAAATCTTAAGGTCAGTGATCTATATTCGGCATAATAAAGAGAAGTAATACAAGCTTGTCCAGACAAAAGTAAAAAAGGATAGAAAACCATTTATGATCTGGTAAAGACAAGATTGGATCAACTAACTCAAACTGAACAAGAACTCAAGATTGACTCGAACAAACCCCTCAAAGAACAAGATCCTCTAAATGAGCTAAATAAGTTAGCTAACAAGAAAGAAAAAGAACCAGTGACTTAAAAGACCATTCCAGGTCAACAAAGAAACATAAGTCATCAAGTTTAGCATGAAGAAGAGGGTCATTGAACAGCTAAGATAGTAGAATGGAAACCGCTTGTAATAACTTTATCTTTTGTAAATGTATTGTAATGAAAGTTAGAATGAATGGTTAGCAGTTTATGTTGTTCAATTCATATCAATTATGTAAGAAGAAGTTGTTTTGCTCACTTACAACTGATTTTAACTTAGGCTATTTATATATTCAAATAGGGGGAGATTATTGGGTTCAGTTCCTGATCCCTTCAGTCTTTCAATAGATTTAAACATAAAATCCCCTAAGTGTTTCTCAAGCTGAAGTCTTTCAGTTTGAGTCGCTGAAGTTTCTTCAGCGTCAGCTCTTCAGGTCCTTAGAAGATTGGGAAGTATCTTCACTTTAGTGTATGCAGCGGTACAGAAACTGAAGAAGGACTCTTGGAAAGAGCTTCAGTTCAGCTTGGTTGACAATTCCAAGCTGAACGTTGTCTATCTCCTTAACAGAAGTTGAAACGTGTTGTTTCACTTCTAGAAGGTTTACAAGGCGGGAAAAAGATTGCTTTATGTCAAAAGGAATAAAGCAATCTCCTTGGGAAAGTAACTTCTAAAGTTGGTATATAAGTACAACAACTTTCCTCAAAGGACTGTACCTAGTACTAGAAAGCAAACGTGCATTAAATGGTAGCTCAACCACTCATTTAATACTTGCCACGTAAACTAGGTTAAACTTGTAAACCCTAATCCCTTTGCCTATAAAAGGAAAGGGATTCTCAGAGTAAATGCTATCTCTTCCAATTAATGTGATACACATTGAAGAGTTTATTTATCTCTCAAACAAACTGAACGTTACTACTGAAGCTGAAGCTTCAGTTTAGTCATAAGTAGTTTGTTTTCTTACTCTCTTAACTTTGGTTAGAGTTTAAGTTTGAAGGAGATAACACCCCAATTGTCATTCAACCACCTTGCTATTCTGCAAGCAAGGTGTGTCATAGATTTGTTATTTGATCCTAATAAGAACCTATACGTTGAAAAGTATTACTGTGCGTTTGAAACTGGTTCTTTATATTCTTCATATATATTTGTTTAAAACTCACTTTGTTGTTATGGAATCAGATTAGTTTAACTTGATAAACCTTATATCAGATTCCAAGGGACCAACAAGTGGTATCAAATCCTTCTGGTTTATAAAATCCCTTTAAAAGGACATATAAAGGCTCGAAGATTTTTAAAATCAAGATCCATCTTACATGGTAGCAGTAGAAGTACCACATTCTCTTGAATATAGGGATGGCCAGCTAAAAGTCGCTCCTGTACTAGAGGTGGAAAATTTCACCAATTGGAAAAAGAGGTTCATGTGCCATATCATTGGTATTGAACCTCAATTTGAAAATATCATCAAAAATGGTCCTTTTATACCCATGGTAGCTGGTCAAAGGAAGCCAGAAGGATAATGGACTGCAGATGAGAGAAAGGCTGCTAACTTAGATCAATGACTCAAAAGTCTCATCATGTTCGTCCTTCCAGATGACCAAATGAATTATTTCATAAATTGCTTAACAGCTAAATCAACATGGGATGACCTGATACTATATCATGAGGGCCCCTCTAATGTGAAAGAAAGTAGGGTCATGGACCTGAAATTGTGTTATAACACCTCCAAATTCAAAGAAGGTGAATCTCTAACACAAACTTTCACTAGATATAAAGTATTGGTGAATGAGTTAGTAAATGATGGCATCAAACTTTCAAAAGCTTGAAATAAATACTGGTTTTATTAATGGGTTACCAAAGAAGTGGCTAAGTTTCTGCGAAAGCCTCAAAAACACAAATCATGTGAAAAAATCTGAGCTTGCTTCCCTATTTGGTAAACTCAAATATGAAGAAAAATTAATAGACAATATTTATGAGACTAAAAAGAACAAATCTCTTTGGACGTCGTCAACCCGTAGAATCTTCTTTGGGATTCTCAGAATCGGCTACTTCGACGTCATCATCAAAGATCATGACGTCATCTCTTGAGCACTTTAACGTCGTCACAAGGAATTGTGACGCCGTCTCCACGAACTGTGTGCCATATCTTGATCATCTTCGTGTAGAGTTGCAATCTTGTCCTGTTTCTTCCCAAATTAAGTCCAAGTCACATGTATTTCCTTCAAACGCCTTCCAAATGCTAAAATGACAAAAAGAAACGATTGAGCATGATAAATGGAGATATTTGCATGATTTCGAGGGTTAAATAACCTTGAAAAAGTATATAAAATGAGACCTCATCGGTATCCAAAAGGAACTGGTATAGAAACGGTAGCTTACGCCGACTCCAAGCACGCGAGAGACTTCGTTGGATGAAAGAGCACTAGTTGTGTTTGTACGTTCATGGGATGTTGTCTAACTTCCTGGTTCTCTAAGAAACAAACGACCCTTGCCATCTCCACGACCGAAGCAGAATACATTTTCGCTGGGAAAGCATGTCAACAAGCACTATGGATGAAACAAGCTCTCATCGACTACGACGTACGACTCAATGACGTTATGATAATGTGCGATAATAAAGGCGCCATCGACTTAGGTAAAAACCTCACCCAACACTCTAGAACTAAACACATAGAAATACGTCACCACTTTCTTCGCGACAACGTCCAAAAGGGCAACATTTCTATCGAGAAAGTTGCATCCGATGATGTTAGGAATAAGAAAGTATTGGTCACTTCCATAAATATCGTTAGATAGCTCGTTAAGTAATATTTGTAAACTAGATAGGCTAGCTTAGGAAAAGCCCTTGAACAAAGCCCATGTCCGGCTATATCATAGTATTTATACCGTTTCCATGTGATGGAAAGGGTGTTGGTTGTTTCATTTTCTCACATAGTAATACATAATTCTCTTTCACTTTCGCTCACTAGAAGTAACCTCCCACTCTCTTTCTCTCTCTAGATTTCTTCATACATTATAGGTGTGTTAAAGATTGCTTAGATTCTACAATTGGTATCAAGAGCCATAGGTGATATTGTTTGTTTTTGTGTGCGTTTTTTATTTCAACCTTACTCGTCATTTTCTGTTCATTTTTGGTTCGAAGATTGCTTGTACACAAAAATGATCTTGTTCCTTAGAATGGATGATCTAGTATCTTATTTATACAAGGTGTACAATCTTAGATCCAAGAAAACAACATTTTTGTGCATTTTTTTTGTATTTGAAAGTTTTGTAGGTACAAATCTTGATTTCAAATTTTTTGTCTTAAAAAACCATAAAGTTTGCATTTTTATGGTTCCTATAGGCTTAGAAATACTAGTTGTAAAAAATAATTTGGGTAAAACGACAAAAAGTGAGTCTTTTTGTGTTTTGGAAAAGTTGAAGTTCGTATTTGCAAGAGGTGTATTAGTTCTCATCTTGAAGGCGAATTAGTTCTCATCTTGAAGGTGAATTAGTCTAATTCTTGAAGGCGAATTAGTTCTTTTATTGAAGGCGAATTAGTTATTTTCTTGAAGGCGAATTAGTTCTTTTCCTTGAAGGCGAATTATTATTCTTCTTAGAGGCGAATTAATCTTTCATTATAGAAGGCGAATTAGTTAAGGGCGAATTAGTCAAGGCGAATTAGTTCTTTTCATAAAAGGCGAATTAGTCAAGGCAATTTAATCCTTTTATAAAAGGTGAATTAGTCAAGCGATTTAATCCTTTTATAGAAGGCGAATTAGTCAAGGCGAATTGGTCAAGGCAAATTAGTTCTCTTCCTCATAGGCGAATTAATCAAATTTTAATTATACGGTTTATTTTTTTGATTTGTAAAATCCTGTGAAACGTTAATTTCCCGGTTTAATCAAGAATTGTAAAATCCCGTGTATTCTCAAAACCTTAAACACTTAAAATTAACTCACTTTAACATAATTACTTCTTATAACTGTCCGATCAACAAGTAATCGTTTCACATAACAACAAAGTAACAATGTCTACTCTTGCTGAATTCATGATACTCTCTGGTGGTGACAATCGTCCACCAATGTTGGAAAAACACCTGTATGATTCTTAGAAAAGCATAATGGAACTTTACATGCAAAACAGAGAGCATGGAAGAATGATACTTGAATCAGTTGAACATGGTCTACTCATTTGACCTACGATTGAAGAAAATGGTGTGACTAGGACAAGGAAATATGAGGAATTGTCTGCAACTAAGAAAATTCAAGCTAATTGTGATCTCAAGGCAACTAATATCATTCTTCAAGGACTACCATTAGATGTCTACTCTCTTGTTAATCATCACAGAGTTGCCAAGGATCTATGGGAAAGAGTTCAACTACTAATGCAAGGTACCTCATTGACAAAGCAATAAAGGGAGTGTAAACTGTATGATGCATTTGATAAGTTTTCTCACATCAAGGGGGAATCACTTCATTAGTATTAATTGGGATTTACTCAGCTGATCAATGACATGAACATTGATAAAATGAAATTGGAGCAATTTCGAGTCAATACCAAGTTCTTAAACAGTCTTCCACCTGAATGGAGTAAGTTTGTGACTGATGTCAAATTTGTAAGAGATTTGCATACCACCAACTTTGATCAACTTCATACATATCTTAAACAACATGAACTCCATGCAAATGAAGTCCGTATTATGCGTGAACGCAATCAAGATCCACTTGCACTAGTGGCGAATCATCAAATGGCACCATCATACTTCAACACTTATCAATCCTCATACAATAATCCTCAGCTCCAACAACAGTTTTCATCATCTTAGTCTCCTCAATATGGATCAATTCATCCCACACAACATTACTCAACTACTTATCCATCTACACCTCGTGTAATTACTTATCCGTCAACACCGCATCCTAATGCTTACTCATCCACTGTACATCAAGATGCTTGTCCACAACTACAATCCATTCCTTAAATTGAATATACTGTCTCCACAGTTAATCAACAAACACATCTGGCTGAATTTCCTCAAATAGACTCCAGTCTAGCAGTTCCTGTGTTTAAGCAAGGAGATGATCCTATTGATGCCATTAACAAAATAATGCCATTTATGTCTACTGTCATCACATCTTGTTTCCTAACTACCAAAAATCAGCTAAGAAATTCTTCCAACCCAAGACAACAAGTAACTATTCATGATGGAAAGGTGACTGTTCAACCGATTCAGGGGAGAAAGTTCATATGCTGCTGGTACTTCTAGAATAAGGACGAACATCTTAGGAACATAAGGGAATAATTCAGGTCAACAAAGGGTCGTGAAGTGTTTTAACTGCCAAGGGGAAGGTCACATGGTAAGACAGTGCCCAAATCCAAAGAGGAAAAGGGATGCTACATGGTTTAGGGATAAAGTTCTTCTGGTTTAAGCACAAGGATCTGGTAAAGTTCTGAATGAGGAAGAATTAGAATTTTTGGCAGACCCTGGAGTTGCAGAAGGTCCAGTTACATAGACGGTCATTACACACAATGCAGCTTATCAAGCAGATGATTTGGATGCATATGATTCTAACTGTGACGACTTCTCTACAGCCAAGGCAGTTCTTATGGCCAATTTATCTAGTTATGGATCAGATGTTCTCTCCGAGGTACCTCACTATGAAAACTCTCATAATGATATGCTAAATCAAAGTGTGCAAGAGATGCAGTATTCTGAACAAACTCATCTTGTGAATTATCCAAAGAATTAAATAACAAGTGATAGCAATATCATTCCTTATTCTCAGTATCTGCTTGAAAAACAAAATGTAGCTGTTCAGGATATAAATTCTTCTGCACAACAAGATGCCATGATATTATCTATGTTTGAACAACTATCAAATCAAGTAACTAATTGTAACAAGGTCAATAAGGACAATCTAATTGCCAATGAATCCTTATCTGCTGAGCTTGAAAGATACAAAGAAAGGGTAAATTGATAAAAGAAAGACAAAATGTGGATTTAAGTACTCGAGAAAAGCTTATAATGGATGATATAATTCCGAGAGGAAAAATGCACAGTTTGTGGATTTTGAAAAGGAATTGTTAACAGAAACATTTAATGTTCTTAAAATGAAATCCAAGGAAAAGGAAATTAAGAATATTGATAAAGAAATTGCTTTGGAAAAGAAAGTTAAAGAACTGGACAATATTGTTTATAAAATGGGTTAATCCACGCAAACTGTGCATATGCTTATAAAACCACAAGTTTTCTATGATAACAACCTTAAACAAGCTCTTGGTTTTTAAAATCCTTTCTATCTTAAGAAAGCTCAGCAGATTAGGCCAATGCTTTATGATGGTAGTGTTATGCTGAAGGAAACCAATGTGATTTCAATTGTTGACTCAGAAGAGACTTTGATGCTTGAGGAAGAGAGTCGATCCAAAATTTTAAATTAAAGTGATCCAACAGTTTTAGAAAAGAAAGTTAATAGATTAAACCATTAATATTACCCTGACAGTGAGGCATACACAAATAGGATTATTCTATGGTAAGATTTTGAGTAAACATTTTTTCGTTCCATATACAAGAATTAAACTGTCTGATGAACAAGCTTTCTGGTTATAAATTTCACACCCTAATACTAACCAATATGCTTCATCACCTGTCAAAATTAAGGCTCCTCGGGAACTTCCTAAGGTAAGCCTAGTTAATACAAGCCTTAAAAAGCTTAAATACCATCTTGGACAATTTGACAATGTGGTAAAAAAGCATATTACACCCGATGCTTTAACAGAAGGGGAATGGGGGTTTGAACACACTAAAGCTGTTTTTCTAAACGAAATAATTCCATTTTTAAAGATCTTAAAAGACATATTTAATGTTTTTGACAAAGATCTTTTAAATGAGGTAACAAAAGTACAAACAGTTTTTAACCAGATGGAAGATGCTGTTCAACAGTATTTTGTAGACAAATAGTGCTTTGAAATTCAAAAGAAATAATTTTTGATTGAAAACGATCGACTCTTGGAACAAATCATTTCTTAAGATATTGTTAATATTGTTGTGAATTCTTCTGGGAATATGAATACTTCTGTGAATGTGAATTCTTCTGTTGCTATGAATGATTCTGTAAATTATGTTGAAAATTGCAATAAGTGTCTAAAACTTGAAGATGACCTTATCAAACAACAAAACATGGTTGAAAAAGATGAGTATAATAGACTTTCGAAAAGCTTTTCTAAACTTGAACAACACTGCATTTCTCTTGAACTTGCAATGCAACTCAATAAAGAAATTTTTCAAAAGAATAACCCATCTGTGAACCAAACTAAACCTACATTTGATCACTTGTTTGAATTGAACAATTTGAAAGCTAAGCTTCAAGCAAAAGACACAACAATCAAGAAGTTAATGGCAAACATTAAACGTTTGAATAAAACTTCCACCACAAACAGTGTGAAAAAGGACATAGATGAGATTGAGAACATGTAACAACCCAAGTTTTAGGTCAACGTTTATCCCGAGCTATGATAATTATTTTACTACGTAAATCATTTTAGTCGTTTATGCTATACGAGGTTTGGTGAAAAATTTCTGTTTATTGGGAAAGAATTCAAGCCGGGTGGAGGTGGTGTGAGTGAGTATATAAGATTTGTGGAGGTTTTTATGGTATACGTGGGGCGAAGGCGTAGGGGGACGGGGCAAGGTTTGAAATACAAAATGGTTGTATGCTAGGCTGTCTTGTCGCTATTTGGGCTTTGTCGTGGAGGTGCTGGGACACAGCGAAACTACATTCATGGCGGTTAGATATCTCTTTTTTTCACTCTTATAGTTCTCTACGGCATTAATAAATGGTTATTGGTTTCTCTCTTATAGTTTTAGTAATCAATTTTACAATTGTTACAGGTCAGAGATTGTCCTTACGTGATTTAACGTTTTATTAAACGTTTTAAAACAAAATTAGTGGGACGGAATAAAAATATTTACGAAAAGTGGCGTGACCCGAGTCTTTGGCCGAATAAAATAACAAAAGAAGATGTTTTGTACTAGTTTTAATAGAATAACATGGAAGGAGGGACCATTTGTAACAAAATGTCAAATTAATTTCCTATAAAAGGAAGGCTTATGCTTCATTTATCACTTTACAAAAAAATTTGTTTCCTTCCTCTCTTTTAAACACCATGACCGGCCACCCTTAGACACCACCACCATCGTCAAATTTTTGACATGCAATACAATTTGAATACAAAATATTAATCCTCTTATCAAGGCCTACATATCCTACTAATAAAATCCCACATGCAATGAGTATTTTGAAAGTTTGAAATTTGGTCAAGTTCTTATGATTTTGATCTTAAGAGGGTGTTCATAGTTGCTAGATTAGTGTTATTAGCAAGTGGTTTGATAGAAAAAGGTTTGGTTTGTTTGGTTGGGTGTTCGTCTGATTTTAAAAAAAAGGGGGAAACCAAAATTAAGTTTTGTTATAGCATTGTGAGTATTCTAGTTATGTTCTAGTATGGTTAATTTGATGTTATTGTGTGTATTATGTTATGTGCTATAAGATTCAAGTGCGGAAATTAATGAAAGTGTATTTGGTTATTATTTGAAGTTTGATGGTTTTGGT
Source organism: Tanacetum coccineum (assembly GCA_026074375.1). Classification (NCBI taxonomy): domain Eukaryota; kingdom Viridiplantae; phylum Streptophyta; class Magnoliopsida; order Asterales; family Asteraceae; genus Tanacetum; species Tanacetum coccineum. The sequence continues at coordinate 13,387 of BQNB010109463.1, forward strand.
ATAATTACATAGGCTAGTTAAACATGTTTTGATAGTTGGTTCAAGTCAAAAATGTCATTTTGATGGGTTTTGAGTTTACTAAGTTTGACCAAAAAGTTTGACTGCCTTGTAGAGAGTCGAGAAATTTTTAAAAGTTATTTTTGATAATGAAAAGTGATAGAGTTCGCCTTTAGCTACGTTTCGCTAGGTGGATCGTCACGTAACTCTTAATAACGAACGTTTTACGGCCAAGTCAAGTTTGGTTATTTTTTGTGTAAAAGTCAACTACAAAATTTGACTTTTGAAAGATAAACTTACGTATACTTTTGAATATGATTTGTAATGAGAAAAGGGTTTGTAATTTTAGTTAGTTAAATATGAAATTTGAAGTTCAGATTAAATTATCCTTACTTTCGACAACTTTCTAAAAATAAAAACTTTGTGGAACACGTAATATTGTTAGTGCGTCAAAGTAAAATGTTTTGCGTCGCACTTGGAGATTGTAGTATATGATTGTATATACGTAATATATATATATATATATATATATATATATATATATATATATATATATGCAAGTATGCATTATATGAATTATTTTACTTTTAGTCACGTACCGCTATATATGTATTATATAGGTCGCGGTTGAGACGTGAAGTTATTTGCGCTTGTTGATTTGATTGAATTGGATCTTTTGCTTAAGGTGAGTTCATAGCCTCGCATTTTAAATCTTTTGATTGTTTTATAAACCCGCGAGGGGGATACATGTTTGTTTTATAAAATCGAACACATATGATTTTATGGTATGCTGGACCCGATTATGAGATTGTTTCCGCATAAGTAGCTATTGTCGAAGTCCCTTATTTCATGAACCGTTAATTGCCTTGCGAGGTGAACGCTAATGCATTAAATAGATCTATTGGGTTTGACAACCCCGTCCGGGGTATGAATCCTTGTGAACACCCTGTCAAACAGACGTTTTGTAGTTAGAAGTAGTAGGTATATGACAATAATACCTTGTTCTGGGGCAAATTGGCATATGAAAAGATATATGTTTGTTAACGTTCGGTGTCATGAGCTTAATGCGTGAAAGAAAAGAGATGTTATACATTGTATTCGTTGCAATGTTTTCCCGAGAACTAATTATGTGTTCAAAGATTATTTCTTATGGATTATTTTAAACTCTATGAATTTCACTCAACAATTTTGTTGACGTTTTAAACATGTTTTATCCCAGGTAACCAAGGATGAAGGCAACGATGGCGTGGAGGTGTCGTGCGTGTGATGATTTGGTGAAAGACTACTTATGTGTTCCTTGTCTTTCAAAAACAATGTCTAATGTGTTTTAAAACAATGTCTTTAATTTGAAACAATTGTTTTTCAAATGTTGTAATGGTTGTGGTTGTGATCCTGTGGGGACCTAAACGCACTTTTCTCTGATTAATAATGGAACACATGTTTGTAAAACGTCTCATTTGGGTCGTTTTCTATTGTCTTGGTGTATTTGTGCTTATTTAGTACACCCAGTGTGCTATTTCCACCTGCGCAATCCTCAAAGTTGGGGGTGCTACAGAGTGGTATCAAGAGCCTAAGGTTATAGAGAACTAGGCCGAGTCTTTTTGAAAACCTAAACTATAACGCTTCTACATGCACGCCAAGACTCCTCGTTGCCATTGGTTACATATAGAAAGGAAAGATATATTTATGCATGTGTTGTATGCATAAATTGTTATGTATTGGTATATTTATGCATGTGTTGTATGCATAAATTATTATGTATTGGTACATTTATGCATGTGTTCTATGCATAAATTGTTATGTATTGGTACATTTATGCATATGTTGTATGCATAAATTGTTATGTATTGGTATATTTATGCATGTGTTGTATGCATAAATTGTTATGTATTGGTATATTTATGCATGTGTTGTATGCATAAATTGTTATGTATTGGTATATTTATGCAGTATTTGTATGCATAAATTGTTATGTATTGATACATTTATGCATGTGTTGTATGCATAGAATGTCATGTGATTATAAAAATAAATATTAGAATATATGTTTGGAGTATATTTGAGATATATACTGAACGAGAATGTCACAAATTGTGAATTTTTGTTTGTTTCACATTCATGCGAACTGTTATTTTGGATAATAGTATTCTTATTGGAACACTATTGAATAAGTATTATACGATATTTCTAGATTATCATGGTGAACGTAATTCCTCCCAGTCATGTGGATGATTTACCTGTAGTTGAGCCGAATCAACCCGATGATGTTCCTGTTATTCCCGAGCCTGTCTTAGTGGATGAAGACGAGGACCCGGAAAAGGAAGAATTTGAGGAAGAAGAAGAGCCTCAAGAAGAAGAAGATGATATAAAAGTAGACATTGAGGAAGATAAGAATGAGCCAGAGTTGACATATCCTTATAAAGAGGTGGATCCTCTTAACCCTCCGCCACCTGCTTCTGAGTCAGAGCCTGAAGATGTGATTGAGGTTGAGGACACGGTTGAGCCCGAGGATGAGACTGTTCCTGCTAGTGTCCATGAGGTAGGTGAGTCGTCTACTGCCCCTTTCCTTCGAGAGGACAATGATGGTCTGTTTCCTGGTCTCATGAGGAGGGACATTAACTCTCTTTTTGGTCGGATAAGTTCTCTTTCAAGACGACTGTGTGGTCGCGAGACGGCGCATGCATTGGTCAAAAAGAAGGGAAAAGAAAAGGATGAGTATTATGGTAAGCTGATTTTGGATTTGGGTAACGAAGTGCGATCTAGTGTGGAAGAAGGAACGGCTGCAATGGAGAATCTGGTTAAAAAGCTTGGTAATGCTGAAGAAAAAGATGAGTGTAAGAAGTTAAACAAGGAACTGGAAGAAGCAAGGTTTAGCAACACACTTCTTCGTATGCAGAACGAACGAGTCGAGAGAGATCTCTATTGGACTAGAGTTCGAGCTCATGAGTTCTATCGAGAGATGATTCATAGGGGATTTGTGTTTGAAGAAAGACCGAATGAGGCTATCAATGTTCCGGTTGAAGATGAGAAGAGTCCATCATCTGAGCTGCGAGGATCTCCTCGTGATTCTTAGTAGTTTAGTTTCATTAGTAGTATCTTTATTGTGTAATCACTAAACTGAATCCTCAGTTAGTAGACTTGATGCTATTGGTTGTAACGATTTCTATCATTTCATGAAACAATGCAACTATGTATTAACTCTTTTGTGATGAATAATGAATGACTATATTTTGATTACTACTTGATGTTGTGTGACTGTGATTGTGATTGATTTGTCATTGTATCATGTTATGAGTATATCATGTTATGAATGCTTATCAAGTTGTTTTCTATATGATGTGACAGAATGATGCCTCCAAAGTCTGCACATTTGACTCAAGCTGTTGTTCGATGAATGATCAAAGAAAGTGTTGATGTCGTGATCGCTGCTGAGCGGGCGAGACATGCAAATGCTGGAAATGATGCTAGAGGATCTGCACCACTTAGGGGTCAAGATGCCGCACCTGTTGTTCGTGAGTGCACTTTTTTTGGATTTATGAAGTGCAATCCTACTATTTTTTGCGGTACTGAAGGAGCTGTCGAATTACGAAGATGGTTTGAGAAAACTGAGAGTGTTTTTGGAATCAGTGAATGTGTAGAGGACAAGAAGGTGAAATTTGCTGCTGCTACACTGCAAGGACCTGCTTTGACTTGGTGGAATTCTAAGGTTGCAACCATGGGTTTGGAGACAGAAAAACGCAAATGGCCTTAGACCAATGTAAACATTAATGACTGCAGAGTTTTTTACCTAGTAGAAGAAATACAAAGCATGGAGCATGAGTTGTGGAACCTGAGGGTCAAGGAGTATAACATTGTTGCTTATACTTAAAGATTTAATGTCGTTATCATTTGTGGTGAGAAGGTTGTTCGTATACCTTATGGAAACAAGACGTTGACAGTCGAAAGTGACAAAGGTATGTCTCGACTAAAGGTCATATCTTGCATTAAGGCCCGTAAGTATATCGAGCGAGGTTGCCATTTGTTTTTGGCACATATGACTGAGAAGAAACCGAAGGAGAAACGATTGGAAAACATGTCTGTAATTCGTGACTTTCCTGAGGTGTTTCTTGATGATTTGTCAGGATTACCACCGCCGAGGCAAGTAGAATTTTAAATTGATCTAGTACCGGGGGCTGCACCTGTTGCACGTGCACCATATCGTCTGGCACCATCTAAGATGAAAGAGTTGTCGGTATAACTGCAAGAGCTGTTAGAGAAAGTCTTTATTCATCAGAGTTCATCACCATGGGGAGCACCGGTGTTGTTTGTGAAAAAGAAAGATGGGTCTTTTTGAATGTGTATAGATTACCACAAGTTGAACAAGCTGACTATCAAGAATCATTATCCTCTCCCAAGAATTGACGATTTATTTGATCAACTTCAAGGTTCGAGCGTGTATATCTGCGATCAGGATATCACCAGCTACGCATCAAAGAAGATGACATTCCAATTACTGCATTTAGAACTCGGTATGGTCACTTTGAGTTCCAAGTGATGCCGTTTAGATTGACTAATGCACCTACTGTGTTTATGGACTTGATGAACCGAGTATGCAAGCCATATCTTGATAAGTTCGTCATTGTGTTCATCGACAATATTTTGGTTTATTCCAAGGACGAAGAAGAGCATGGAAAGCATTTGAAGATTATTTTGGAGATGCTTAAGAAAGAGGGATTGTACGCCAAGTTTTCAAAGTGTGATTTTTAGCTAGATTTGGTACAATTCCTTGGTCATGTGATTGATCATAATGGTGTTAATGTTGATCCTGCCAAGATCGAAGCCATTAGGAATTAGGCTGCACCAACGACGCCAACGGAGGTGAGGCAATTTCTTGGATTGGCTGGGTATAGAAGAGAGTCGATCCAAAATGCTTTTAAAACAAAGTGATCCAATGGTCTTAGAAAAGAAAGTTAACATTAAAGCAATTAATTATGCTGAGTTAAATCGATTATCTGAAGAGTTTGGTAAACATTTTGTCCCACAACAAGAACTGTCTGATGAACAAGCTTTCCGGTTACAAACTTCACACCCTAATACTGACCAATCTGCTTCTTCGCCTGTCAAAATTGAGGCTCCTCGGGAACTTCCTAAGGTAAGCCTGGTTAATACAAGCCTTAAAAAGCTTAAATACCATCTTGGCCAATTTGACAATGCGGTGAAAAGTGGATTACGCCCGATGCTTTCACAGAAGGGGAATGGGGGTTTGAACACACTAAAGCTGTTTTTCTAAACGAAATAATTCCATTTGTAAAGACCTTAAAAGACATATTTAATATTTTTTATAAAGATCTTTTAAATGAGATAACGGAAGTACAAATAGTTTTTAACCAGATGGAAGCTGTTGTTCAACAGTATTTTATAGACAAATTGCTCTTTGAAATTCAAAAGAAACAGTTTTTGATTGAAAACGATCGACTCTTGGATCAAATCATTTCTTAAGATATTTTGAATATTGTTGTGAATTCTTTGTTGGATATAAATACTTCTGTGAATGTGAATTCTTCTATTGCTATGAAAGATTCTATAAATTATGTGAAAATGTGCAACAAGTGTCTTGAACTTGAAACTGGGCTTATCAAACAACACAACATGGTTGAAAAAGATAAGCATAATAGAATTTCGAAAAGCTTTTCTAAACTTGAACAACACTGCATTTCTCTTGAACTTGTAATGCAACTCAATAAAGAAATTTTTCAAAAGAATAACACATCTGTGAACCAAACTGAACCTTCATTTGATCAATTGCTTGAATTGAACAATCTGAAAGCTAAGCTTCAAGCAAAAGACACAACAATCGAGAAGTTGAAGGCAAACATTAAACGTTTGAATAAAACTTCCACCACAAACAGTGTGAAAAAGGACACAGATGAGATTGAGACCATCAACATAGAATAGGAACATAGGGTGGCAAAACTAATTACTGAAAATGAGAATTTGAAACAGACTTATAAACAACTTTATGATTCAATTAAACCATCATGTGTTCGTGCTAAAGAACATATTGAATCTTTGGTTAATCAATTAAATTAAAATTCTATTGAAATTACTTATTTAAATGCTCAACTTCAGGCTAAAGTTGTTGTTATAACAGCATTAAAAATGATCTTAGGAAATTCAAAGGAAAAGACATAGTCGACAATGTTGTCCAAGTGTCAAATGCTACTGCTATTTCTCTAGGGATGTATAAGCTTGACCCAGTAACTTTGGATCCTAAGGATAAGAATAATAGGGAAACTCACATATACTACCTTAAGCACACCATGGAACAAGCTGCTATTCTTAGGAAGATAGTTGAACAAGCTAAATCACTAAACCCTTTAGATAGTGCATCTTACTCTGCCTATAAGTATGTTAAGATTATTCAATAGTTGTTAGGATATGCTAGAGATACTTTCCCTGATATTCACAAACCTAGTGAGAAATTAGTTGAGGTCACGCCTATCAACAAGAAGAAAACAGTTAGGTTTGCTGAACCCGTCTTATCATCAAGCAGATCCAAAAAATAGTTAGGCTCTTCCCAAGCAAAGACCAAACAAACCACTAACAATTCTGTGTCAACTTCTACAGGAGTAAGCACATATACTAAATCTAGCAGGTCAAAGTCTACAGACAATACAAAGAATGATAGGATCCTGCAGATTTCAAGTAGTACCCCGAAGAAGAATAAAGTAAAAGACCACTCTAGGATCGTTAAGTCTTGTTTAAATAAACCGAATTATGTAGTTGAACCATCTGGAAATGCAAATGTGCAGCATTCCAAATTAAATACAAATTCTGAGCTAATGTGCATTAAATGTAATAGTTCTATGTTTGATGCTAGACATGAATTATGCTTTCTTGAATTTGTTTCTGATATGAATGTGAGTTCCAAATCTAAGTCTGTTAAGACAGCTAAAAAGAAAGAAGAATGGAAACCTACAGGAAAATTGTTTTTTTTAATTGGATATAATTGGAGACCCACAGGAAGGACTTTCACTTTAGTTGGAAATGTGTGCTCTTTAACTAGGATTACCGCCACTAATAAAGTGCCTCTTAGGGAACTCATTCCTCTAGAAGTAGTCGTACAAGAATTTGTAGTAACTAAGGTGTATACTAGGAGACCTAAGGTACCTAAGACTAATGGTTCCAATAGCAAACCTAAGATTGCAAAATATGTGATTTCTAACAACACAAAACCCGATACATCTCGGAGATCCAATACTTCAGTTGCTCCATATTCTTCTTCTGTCGATCTTAGTTTGTCCAAATTGTTTTGTGGTATTTGGACTCCAGATGCTCAAAGCACATGACTAAAGATCGCTCTCAGCTCACCAATTTTGTTCACAAGTTTCTCGGTACTGTCAAGTTTGATAACGACCAGATTGAAAAGATTTTAAGGGTTTATTACGTGGAAGGACTAGGACACAATCTATTCTCCGTTGGTTAATTCTGCGACTCAGATCTTGAAGTAGCTTTCCGAAAACACACGTGCTTTGTTCATAATCTGGAAGGTGTTTATTTACTCTCAGGATCTCAGGAAACTAACCTTTATACATTGTCAATTGGGGATATGATGGCGTCTTCTCCAATTTGTCTCTTGTCCAAAGCCTCAAAGACCAAATCCTGGTTATGGCACCGACGATTGTCACATTTGAACTTTGGTGCTATTAATCATTTGGCTAAAAATGGTCATGTACGAGGTCTTCCTAAATTGAAATTTGAAAAAGATTATTTGTGTTCGGCATATGCTATGAGCAAAAGCAAGAAACAATCACATAAACCTAAACCTAAAGACACCAATCAGGAAAAACTATATCTTTTGCACATAGATCTTAGTGGGCCTATGCGTGTTGCAAGTATAAATGAGAAAAAGTACATCCTCATCATTGGGGATGATTACTCTCGGTTCACATGGGTGGAGTTTCTAGCATCAAAGGATGAAGCTCTTGATTTCATAATCAAGTTTCTAAAGATGATACAAGTTAGATTGAATACGTCTGCCAGGAACATTCGTACAGATAATGGAACTGAGTTTG
>BQNB010109465.1:0-22747 GCA_026074375.1 Tanacetum coccineum
AATATAAATAATTTTTTATTTGAGAAAAGATCTTAAACGGGTTGATAGGTCGACCCGCTTAATTTATCCATAACCTGAACCTGACCTGTTTAATAAACAGGTTAGATGGGTCGACCCAAACCCGACCCAAAATCTATTTAAGCTCAACCTGAATCCGTTAATTTTCGTGTCGGTTTCAAGTCGGGTAAGAAATTGTCACCCCTAAATTAGTCATAAGCCTTCCATATTGATCTCTGGGTGTTTATCAGTTTGGTTAGGTTTTCGAGTTGAATTGAATTTGAATTCGGTTCTGTTTTCGAGTTGACTCGAATAATGCAATTTACAAAATCTATATTTTTTTAAGTTTAATTATATAGATTTTTAGAAAAAAAAACTCAAGATTAAAAATTGTTTTATTTATACTAGAAAAATATTTTAAGGGTCTTTTTATATAAAAAAATATAAATTTCTATATGGATTCGGTTTTCAGTTCGGTTCGGTTGACATTGTTAGCCTCAATTTATTGAGTCGAACAAGGAAGCTCGGTCACTCTACGATGGAGCTTCGGTCTCTAATTAGTTAATATTGTAATAGGATATTATCGGGAATCGGGCTCGATAGTGAATCTAATATTGTATATGTTTCGGGTTTAATCCCAAGCAAAACCCGAGCCCGGGTCCTAGTTAAATATCTCGCGCGTCACTTTTAAGTGTCGGGGTATATAAGGAACTTTTACACTTGGAAAAGTTAGTTGTTGAAAGTTGTTGTTAAGTTTTTCATTTCTAAAATATATATTTTTTTCTTTTCTCTCTCATTTCTCTCTCCTCTTTCTCTCTCTAAACAACTCACCTCCTCATCTCTTTTCTAGTTTAATTTCGTAATTGATTATATGTTATGAAGTGAATACGGGATCCTACAGGAAATACGAGCGATTCTTCGGACAAACACTTCTTCAAATTAGACACATGAAACGTGCTATGAATCCTTCTTGTTAGCCTCAAAATATTGAGTCGAACATGAAGTTCGTTCATTATGTATTTAAGTCTCGGTCAATTAATTAGTTAATGTTGTAATAGAATATTATCAGGAATCGGGCTCGATAGTTAAACTAATATTGTATATGTTTCGGGTTTAATCCCAAGCAAAACCCGAGCCCGAGTCCTAGTTAAATATCCCACGCGTCACACTAAATGTGTAGGGGTATATATATAGATATTTTCTACTAAGAAAATATCTCTTCTCATTATTTCTAAATAATATCTTTTCTTTTTCTCTCATCTCTCTCTCTTCTTTCTCTCTCTAAACCATTATCTTTTTTCTAGTTTCTTGGTTCGATTCGTGGTTCGTAATATGAAGTGAAAGTGTTGATCGGGTTCCTACATTTGGTATCACTCGCCACGGGTGGGTTTAGTGATTTGTTTTGTGGTCATTTTTTTTGAGCTTATTATTCGGCATATTTGTTTTTTTTATTCGGCTTATTCATAGTATCTACACACTTTGGTTAAACATAGGTGCTTGATATTTCATTGTTCTCGTCTGTTTTTTTTGGGTTCAAATAAACAAAACTACAAACTACGGTAGTACAAGACGGTCAACGCTCTTCTAACTTCAGATCTAGGGTTTTTTTCAATAGGGGGTTATTTTGTGGTGATGAAACTGTGAAAAGAGAGAAGAAAGTGAAATGGTGGGTGAGGAGACTAAATAATGGCCGTTAGTTTTTAACTGTAATGACCTAATTGGTTGTTTTGGGCTTCTGACCCACTAAAAGATTAATAGAGTGGCCCAACAGATAACTCTTGGGCTAGTAGACCAAAAACTTAACAAAAAGACACATAATCTAAATTTTTACAACATATATATGAGATATATAACTAAAAATTATAAAAAGACTAATAAATTTAATTAAAAATATGTATTATATGCATAATTAAATAAATAAATATTAAAAATATTAAAAATAATAATAATTTAGGGTCTCCGCCGAGAAACTGATATATCGCTGCCAAGACCGATTTATCGCTTAAAGGTGGTCGACCACCGAGGTACCGCCGAGCGATATTTACAACACTGTATAACTTCATAGCAATTCTCAACAGAGTGTTTGTTAGATTGTCTTGATCTTTCGTCTGAGCATGTGGCTTTAGAGATTGCTAACCGTGTGGAGACGACTATTTATGTTTGGGGTAAAAGGGTTCACTCCAAACCTAATTTAGCACACCCAAATAAGTCTGCATCTAAAGCCTCATGGGACATGGTTAAGGACCTAATGGCAGATAGTTACAAGAGGGATTCACTAGCTGGTCGAGACAAATGTCTTTTACGTTGCCTTAAACATTGGTTTCTTGGTCTAACTCAAAAGTCGTTAGACATCAGCAAGATTGAACACAACAAGGTAACATTCTCTTTATGTATATAATTAGTTTCTTAGTGTTTTAGTATAGTGAAAATTATAAGATAGGCTGATAATTTAGGAGTCAATGTAATCAACATTGGATTAGCTGCAAGTCTGCAACAAACCTAAGTCTTATTATTTTTGGTCATTTCTGATTATCTGCTTATTTCGCTTTCATACAAAGCAGTTGAGTATCTGGGATTGCTTTTCTAAGTTGAGTTTCTAGTTAGGTTTTTAATACATTGACGTTATCACATAATTATACATAAACACAAAGTATATACATGTAAAACGCCACAACTAAGCTCTATGAGTTTTCTAACAATCGAGTAAACCAATAGAAATTTAAAATAATAAGACTAAGGTCTTTTAATACTCGAGCTCGACTCGACTAGTTATACTCAACTTGGTCTGAGATGATTTCACAAAGGTTTTTGTACTCTCCAACAATTATATTAATACACAAAAAATACAAATGCAAATTGTATCTTAATACTCGAGCTCGACTCTAAAGTCTACTAGAGTAGCTCTAATTAAACTTAAACCTTATAAAGTTCACACACACTATGAAGTACCTAGGTCTTTGTACTATACAGAAATTAAAGGTGAAATGTATTTTAACACTCGAAATCGACTTACTTGACAACAATGAGGTATTTCACATCAAATTTAGGGGTAAATAATAATAAGAAATAAATAGAGATTCATACAGATAGTAAGATGCCGTTAGGACAAGAAGCATAAAGGTTGAAAATATGAAGGAGATGATTGATGAAGTCAGCGATTGTGCGATGATATCGTGGTTCGATTAAAAGCCACGTGTTGTTCATTCCTTGAGGTCGTTGTGAGTGAGTTAAAACTGAGGGGTCTGTGAATGTTAATCGGATCCTTACTGATGATGATGATGATTGGGTATTCATTTTTTTGGTAGTGTTGTGTGAAGGAGAAGAAGGTGAGTGAGCCACTGTGTTCTAAAACCCTTTTTGCATCATCGATAAGGTTAGAAACATACCAAGGAGTGCGTCTTAAGAATGAAGGGAGGATCTATGAACAAGGTTAGAAACAAATAAGTTTTCAATTTTGGGTGAGTAAGAAGGAGAGTGATTTAGGGAAAAAATAATTTTAGGAAGGGCGCGAGTACTTTCATTTTAGGAGGGATGGAATGGTAGTTTTAATTTTTTTATCCATTAAGTAGAAGTAGTGATTTGCACATTTAAATTTTTGATTGGGACTCTCACTGTACAAGCAGTTAAAGCATACTGTACAAGCATGTAATGCACCGAGAAGAGTGTCCCAATAAAAAAAATGACTGTGCAAATCAATTCCCATTAAGTAGATATTGTACGAGATTTGCAACACTTTTTAAAAAATGTTACATTAGATCTGAAAATGCAACACTTACTTTAAAAATGTTGCTTTAAGTGTAATATTATGTAAAATGCAACAGTTTTGAAAAGTGTTGCTTGTAAAATGTTGCATTAGCTTTGTTTTCTTGTAGTGTTTGGTTGCTCCATTCTTAAAGCGATATGGTTCACATATATGATCACATAGTTGATATGGCACCCCGTTATCCAACCATTGTTCTTCAAGATCCCTTGTCACATGATTATTCAACTCATATTCCTCGTAGGTCCCAGTTCCTTGGATATCAAAAGTAAACGAATCCTTGTCAATTTTAAGGAGGTAGTTGAAATTGTTGAAAGCTTCACACAAGGGTGTCTCGAAGTCAAATAGATTTCCTTCAATCTTGAAGATGTCAGTAATATCGTCATGGTCATCATCCTCTTCAATCTCTTCATTATGATCAGAAAGTTGGTAGAATTTTTGAACGAACTTTTCTACCAAATCATCCCAAGTAGTAACTGAGCCTATACAATCCTTTTTAAACCATTCACCTGCGGCCCCTGCGAGTGAAATAGGGAAGATGCTAAGCCTAAATCAGTCTTGACTTACCCCATTAATTTTGATTGGCCCAACTACTTCAAGAAATTTATTAATGTGCTCAAACACGTTTTCTTCGATTGCCCCATTGAAAGTATTATCTCGTATCTTGACCAAAAACGCTCCTTGTATCTCGACGAAATTTCTCTCGATCATTCTTCCTTCATTATCATTAGAGATGCAATTTTTTTGGGTAACGGAGATATAGTCGTCTTGTTCTATCATTGTCAATCGAATTCCTGAAAAATGAGTACAAATGATTAGTAGGTCGTGCCCTCTTGGAAGAGAACACAATAAATGGGAAATAAGATGAAAAATAACTACTGTTACTGTATCAGATGACCAATACACCCTATTCAATTAATTTGAATACGCCGTATTGTCTGCTTAAGGTCAGTACGCCGTATTGATTAGACAGAATACGTCGTATCCTTTGGAAAAAACAGATACATTGTTTAGACTGTAGATCAATACGTTGTTCTGAGTGGAAAGGTTGATATGTCGTATCCAACTGGTGGATACGGTGTATTTGTTGATATGTCAGAACAGAATACTTAGAAACAATTAAATAATGCGGGAATTTAAACACACAATTAAATCACACAATTAAATTAATTACAAACAGAATTAAATTACACTAATTAGATTATTCAAAGCTAATGGTTAGAAATACTAATAAAATTAAAGGTTAAACTTTTTCACTCCCCAGCAACGACGCCAAAAACTTGATGTGCTGTCGTGTAGGGTTAATTTATTGATTACCAAGTTTTAAATTTATATTTAGCCGACTTATCCTAAAACAACACTTTAACGGGAACTGTACCCGATCGGGTGGAGTTTCGTGGTAAGTAGGGTGTCGAACACTAAGAGCGAGATCGTTAACCTTATAATCAATCAGTATTTTAATTACTCTACTTAAGTTAATTCTAATTACTTGTTAAAGTTATGTTATAGACGCTTCTAACGATAGATGGGGGTTTTTAGCCTGAGAGACTGGCACAGGTTTTATGGTGATAATAATCAATTCTAAACACAATAAACATGCAAGAAAACAATCAGAAGATAAAAGAGCCGTACAAGCCAAATAATAGAAAATTGTATTAGCCATATTAAATCCCATTAAATGCTGGTTTGTTTATTTAGTGCAATGATTTCTTATCTCGAAGCGGCATATCATTCTTAAGACTTAGGCGGGACATCATTCTAAGACCTAGACACGTTGAATCTTGTCACAATTTACGCATCCGCATAAAGCATCCTTTAGTTTAATTATAATCTATCTAGGGATTATAGCAATGGTGATTTTGATAAGCCCTAGCCCATCGGGACTTTACCCACTTACTATTTGACGATATTTTATATACTGGTAGTCCACTATTCAAATCTTTATCAATTAATCAAGAACATACTTGTTGAAACATTACGGGTCACCTGCCGGTCCAACTAAGCTCTTAATTTAAAGACAAAGACAGAACGTTATTTGTGATCCTATTGGTCCAATAATATAAAACACGATATGGAGAGATATCCCAGTATCTAGTTCGCTTGTTAGGCGTAACTAGACCCAGTTGAATGATAGGTCGCATATTCAAACACGTAGACAAGTATCTTGTGATAAACATAATTAAACTCTCAACGATAAATTAAGAAAATCGATTTTAAAACAAACCAAACATTAAATCTTCATTAAGATGGCTAATACCCAAGGGTATTAGCCCATAACCATTGTAATTATACAAGCGTAATCAATTAACCAAGGTAAACTAAATGTTTTACTGAACGATACCAAAAATTAAATGATTACAAGAGTATAGGAATTACACGGTGTCTTCTATGGAATCGTGATCGATGCTTAACCTTTGTTTCTCTTATTCTCTTCAGAAAATCTCAAAAAATCATCTTTTATGGTATGGTATGAAGAATGATGATTTTTTGACCACCGAAACTCATTTTGAGTCTTCTATTTTAGACTTTTGAAAAAGTTGGATCGCCGTATTGTCTAAAGGCCAATACGGCGTATGGGGGTGTATCCCTTAGAGTGCGTGCAAAGCTTATAATCAGAATAATATACATTCCCAAAATAATAATATCTTCGTATCTTTGAATAGTTTCTCATGGATAATACGCGTATTGGCAGAAAGTATACGCCGTATTGGGAATTGTGAATACGTGTTTTCTTATTAAACTTGGCGTTGATACCCGTATCCTCTTTTTGTGGATAACGGGCGTATTGTCATAAAATGAGTAATCTTCAAATGTCTTCGTTTAAGCTCCAAAATATGCGCCTTTTAGCAACTCTTCACAAATCACACACACTCCTCCAATAACTTCAAATAACACTTTAAAACAATTAATGTACACATCTTGCAATATTATAATACAAAAAGTGTTAGCTATTCGGGATAAATGATGGTTTAAGAATGGTGACGTTATATGATGTCATCAAATATCCCCCCACTTGAATCCTAACTGTTGACAAAGGTAGACTGGTATGATTATCATGAAAATGTATTGCCAACCAATCAAAGTATTCCCGTTTAAGAAAGCACTCTTTCGATTTAATCACTTTGAACACCAAGACCACACACCTCACAAAATATGGAAATGAAATCACTCAGATCACTCAACTAATATAGGGTGTAACATTTAATTGGTGTACGGTTTTGCACATTGCTGTCCGTGATTAGCTTCATATCATAAGTTTGGCAAGGATACACATCTCCACCACTAGAGATAAGGAGAAACAAGTCAAAAGGTAAATTGGGTTTTATATAAGGCTAAGGGTTAACCATTCTAACAAACTTTCACCGATAGTACCACTCTAACAAGGCAGCTAAAGCACCCATACACGGCCGTAACGACGGAATAGACATGTGTGTTCGAACACATCCTTATTTGAGTTTAACCAAGGGTTAGGATGAAGAATGATATAGGGTAGGGATCTTCTAGTTTTCACCAAAAGTAATAAACCAACAAGGAGGCTAAACCACGCATACATGGCCGTAACGACGAAATCGACATGCATGACCCAATCCAAACCTCGTTCGAGTAAAACCTAAGGTTAATTGCTAGGAATGGGAAGCAAATTCTTGTTAAATAAAATTCACAAAACAAATAGATTAAGTTTGAACAAATAAGGTAGTTGCTAGTAACTTTTCCCCGACCGTTCCATGATAAAGACTCGAAATATATACGAAATGCCTTGATCGTAGAGATGACAAAGAGCAACAAGTAGGGCGTTCCAAGACGTCAACTTCCCTTACATCCCAAACTTACATACTTTTACAAAAGTGGTGATATCGACCACTTAATACAAAACTATATATCATTGATTTTTATCTACGAATAATCGATCCTTCCAAGAATTTCACCGGTCTAAGTTTAGCAAACCGACTATAAATCTTCCTTCTCTTTTTTGATGCAATTTCTATTTTTTTTCAATTATTTTTTTTCATAACATAAACCTCTGTGTAAGTGTCCACCGGTCTTCACAATCAGAATTTTTCCGGATAAATTTTTTCTTTTAACACTTCTTCTTCGGACATAATACATAATCGCGGAAGCTACAAAATATACTAACTGCTACTATAATTCCCGCATTGCATTATGCAAATTTCCCCCATAATTAAGATAGGAAAATTTCACTTTGACACAGAAAATATAAAACTTTACGCAAAAGCAACTAGCAACTTTGATTAAGTAGGATTAATCTACATGGTAGGCTAAGGTGTAAAGGTGTAACAAAATAGACATGTGGTGCGAAAAAGACAGGAATGGCGCTCTACAAGTTCTTCTAAAGATCTTACTCATAGGGTGAAGTAAGCTAAGGGTTTACACGAGATTTAACTACATGTACGTTAGTTTACATTTTACAACATTTAGGCTTTATTGATGTAGTTAGTTAAAAATGTTCATCATCTAAATTCCATAGTACTCATCGTTGTGGTCTCCGATTGGAATATACCAGGCCAAGTTCTAAAGGCCACTACATCACCGACCACGCAATATTTAGTGAAAATTTTAGTAAAATGTTGGGAAACTGAATAAGCGATAAATCTCACAAATTGCATTTAAAGAGTTATAGTGTGCGAGTCATGTAACTGAGGTATTTTTTACAAAAGTTATGCTAGCAAAAAAGTTAAATTTGCATAATTTAAGCATATTATCATTTTATTTGTAAAAGAAAGGACAATATGCGTTCTAATTCTCTATCCCCACTTAGATAATACAACATTCCTCGGTATAGATAAAAATAAAGAAAATGGGAAATGAAATTAGAACTGAGGAACTCCCCTTGGATATGTTTTCGAATGATGCTCCAATTTGAGTTGTTGAGGACAAAAAAAAGTTGTGGTTGATGAGGCTTCAGAATGCTCGTACGAGTTCAACACACGTCTTTTTCAGAGTATATCATATCGTTGCTTTTCTTATAGCAAGGTCCTGCATAAAAGATTAGAAGACAAAGGGTGCAGTTCCTATCTCGGTTATATAATTGTTACAATGTAGGAAAACAATTAAACACACTACTTTATAGGGATCAATACGCCGTATCCTAAACCCTAGAATACGCCGTATTGTTCCTGTAAAAATAAAATAGTTTAAAGTACTGGAAATTAAATTACATACTAATAACGTCTAGATACATCCATACGACGTATCCAGAGGGGTTCGATACGCCGTATGGAGTGTCTAGGAAGACAGACTCATGCAACAAACAATTAAAAATAATTCAAACAATTTAAAAACAACCGAGTTGTCTCCTGGGAAGCACTTTAGTTTTCTAGCTTAGTCGTTAATTATTAACGTTTTTCTTTCAGCTTCATTCATATCACAATCGGTGTTGGCCAATGAAACCATCCGTCATATGATACGTAAAAGTTCTCGATAAGCGTCGAGGTTATACTTTGAGTAGTTGAGGTACTCGGACTCCTTTATGGCAATGTACTCTTCGTCCACGTTGAATGAGTACTTCATCATCTCGAATCTCCTGATTTTGCAAACTGATGGTTCAAGAACGGGATCATCCCTGTGTTCTTCATTCCCCTGATTGTCTTGAGTATTATTAGTGTTGCTTGTGTCATAATTCCTACCAAATATATTATTAATCTCAAGATAAGGGTCATAAGCCTTTTTAGTTTCGAAGTTTGCATATGGTCTCTACCTATAATTTTCCCAACGAGTGAATGATGCACTTCATGAGCATTAATCTTCCACCAACATTCTTGTAGCTTTACTAGCACATTATAGTCTAGTTCGTGGAAGTTTCCAAAACTATTTATCAACATGTACAGAATATTATCACACCAAGAGTCGCATTTCCTTATGATTCTTTAACTTTTGCTTTGTGCATTAAGGTTTCTTACCATCAATCTTCCACAACTAATTCATCATACCACTTGTGATCTTGGAAATAAGTCATGCTTCCGACTAAACCAACCCAGGTAGTTCTCCGCCGTTACAAAACCTATCGATATCTGAACTACACGTGGGCCATTTGTTTACTCTATTTTTAAAGCGATATGGTTCACAAATATGATCACATAGTTGATGTGGCACCCCGTTATCCGACCATGGTTCTTCAAGATCCCTTGTCACAATATTATCAACTCAGACTCCTCGTAAGGTTTTCCAATATCTTAGAATCAAAAGTAAACAAATCCTGTCAATTTTAAGAGGTAGTTTGAAATCGTTGAACTTCACTACAAGGGGTGTCTCAAAGTCAAATAATTGCCTTCAAATCATGAAGAATGACAGTAATATCGTACGAGTCAACATCCTCTTTCAATCTCTTCATTATATCAAAAGTTGGTAGAAATGTTTATGAACGGACTTTTCTACCAAATCATCCCAAGTAGTAACTGAGCCTATACAATCCTTTTTAAACCATTTACCTGCGGCACCTGCGAGTGAAATAGGGAAGATGTTAAGCCTAAATTGGTCTTGACTTACCCCATTAACTTTGATTAGCCCAACTACTTCAAAAAATTATTTAATGTGCTCAATCACGTTTTCTCCGATTGCCCCATGAAAAGTATTATCTCGTATCTTGACCAAAAACGCTCCTTGTATCTCGAAAAAATTTCTCTCGATCATTCTTCCTTCGTTATCATTAGAGATGCAGTTTTTCGGGTAACAAAGATATAGTCGTTTTGTTCTGTCATCGTTAATCGAATTCTTGAAAAATAAGTACAAATGATCAGTACGGTTAGTGCCCTCGAAGTATATAAACCATCGAAGAGAACACAATAAACAGGAAATCGAATACAAAAAATAGCTATTGTTACTGTATCAGATAACGAATACACCGTATTCAATTAATTTGAATACGCCGTATGATCTGCTGAAGGTTAATATGCCGTATTGGTTATACAGAATATGCCGTATTGTTTGGAAGAACAGATACGTCGTTTAGACTGTAGAAACCAATACGCTGTCTTGAGTGGAAAGGTTGATACGTCGTATCCAACTGGTGGATACGGTGTATCTGTTGATCTGTCAGAACAGGATACTTAGAAAACAATTAAATAATGTGGGAATTTAAACACACAATTAAATTAATTACAAACAGAATTAAATTACACTAATTAGATTAATTCTAAACTAATGGTTAGAAATACTAATAAAATTAAAGGTTAAACTTTTTCACTCCCCGGCAGCGGCGCCAAAAACTTGATGTGTTGTCGTGTAGGGTCAATATTTGTATTACCAAGTTTACATATGTTTTTAGCCAACTTATCCTAAAACAACACTTTAACGGGCAGTGTACCCGATCGAGTGGAGTTTCGTGGTAAATAGGGAGTCAAACCTAAGAGCCGAGTCGTTAACCTTATAATCTATCAGTATTTTAATTACCGTAATTAAGTTAATCTAATTACTATGTTAAATCCTATGGCAATATAACGTTTTTTAACGGATAATGGAAGTGTTCAGCCTGAGAGACTGGCACAGGTTTTATGGTGACAATAATCAATTCTAAACACAATAAACATGCAAGAAAACAATAAGAAGATAAAAGAGCTGTACAAGCCAAATAATAGAAAATTGTATTAGCCATATTAAATCTGATTAAATATGGTTTGTTTAATATTTAGTCACATGATTTTCTTATCTCGAAGCGCATATCATTCATAAGACTTAGCGGGACTCATCACTAAAACCTAGACAAACGTTTAATCATGTCACAATTACGTATCCGCATAAAGCAACTTAGTTTAATTATAATCAAATCTAGGGAATAAGCAATGGTGATCTTGATAAAACCCACCCCATCGGGACTTAAACCCCATTAAGTTTGATGAGATTTTTATAATACTGGTATTACCCTATTCAAATCTTTATCATGTAATCATGAACCATAAACTTGTTGAAACATTACGGGTCACCTGCCGGTCCAACTAAGCTCTTAATTTAAAGACAAAGACAGAACGTTATTTGTGATCCTATTGGTCCAGTAATATAAACACGATAAGGTAAGCTACCCATTATATAGCTCAGCTCGCTGTGTAGGGGCGTAACTAGACCCATTTTACTGATTAGTCTTATATTCAAAACACGTAGACCAAGTATCATGTGATAAACATAATTAAACTTTCAACTATAAATTAAGTAAATCGATTTTAAAACAAACAAACATTAAATCTTCATTAAGATGGCTAATACCCAAGGGTATTAGCCCATAACCATTGTAATTATACAAGCGTGATCAAATAACCAAGGTAAACTAAACGTTTACCGCACGATTAACCATAATAAAATGATTAAAAGAGTATAGGAATTACAGGGTGTCTTTTATGGAATCGTGATCGATGCTTAACCTTTGTTTCTCTTCTTCTCTTCAGAAAATCATCTTTTATGTGTATGGTATGAAGAATATGATTTTGCACACTGAAAATTCATTTTTGAGTCTTCTATTTGTAGTCTCTAAAAAAGGTTGGATACGCCGTATTGGGCTAGGCCAATACGGCGTATTGGGGTGTATCTCTTGGAGTGTGCGCAAAGTTTATGATTAGTATAATATACATTCCCAAAATAATAATATCTTTATATCTCCGAATAGTTATCTTCATGGATACGGCGTATAGCAGAAGGTGGATATGCCATATTGGGAATTGTGAATACTCATTTTCTTGTGAAGACTTGGCGTTGATATGCTGTATCTCTTTTCCTGGATACGGTGTATTGGTCAGAAATGAGTAATCTTTAAATGTCTTCGTTTTAGATTCAAAAGTCATGATATAAAAATAGAGAAACGTGTTCATACCAAAATCAAATAGCAACTAGTGCTTCTGCTTTACAATGTATTTTCTTTATACTGCTCTGGTGCCAATTGTAGGATCCCGTAACACTTTACTTCATACAATCATACACGAAATCGGACTAGAAATGAGGAGGTGAGTTGTTTAGAGAGAGAAAGGAGGAGAGAGAAATGAGAGAGAAATGAGAATAGATATTTTAGATATTTTGAACAACTGAACAACTTACTTTTTCTAAAGAAGAAAAAGCTTATATACCCCGTCGCGTTAAATGACGCGCGGGATATTTAACTAGGACCCGGGCTCGGGTTTTGCTTGGGATTAAACCCGAAACATATACAATATTAGATTCACTATCGAGCCCGATTCCCGATAATATCCTATTACAACGTTAACTAATTAAAGACCGAAGCTCCATCGTAGAGTGACCGAGCTTCCTTGTTCGACTCAATAAATTGAGGCTAACAATCTCCCCCGAAGTGAGGTCTTGAACACGGGAACGAGCTTCCTTTATTGACTCAATAAAATTGAGGCTAACAATCTCCCCCGAAGTGAGTTCATTGGTGACACTCCTTCATGAGATCAGTTAGATTGCTTTTGTCGTTTAAGCTCGAGTGTTCTTGGTCTTTGACTTCGTTATTTGTTGTAGGCTTGTTCCTTCATGCTTTGCGATCTTGACTTTGAGCCTTTGTCATTGTCTTTATCGTCTTTGCCATCTTGCGATCTTTTGTTTTTGACCAACATGCTCATACTTTTGCATTATCTTGAAAGCTTCAAATCAGAGTTAGCGGAAGTCTTTGTCTTTAAATCTTGAGCTTTCTAGATAGTATTTCTTCGTAGATTGAGCATTTGAATAGAAATAGGGGGGGGGGGGGGGGGGGGGGGGGGGGGGGTGAGGTTGCCGTTACCACCGTTTGACCTGCAGGTTTACGTTAGTGATAAACAAGAAAATTGATTTGAAAATCAATCGACGTGTCACTCGTTAAAGAGTTTTTGTAACACATCGAGAGTGTCATGTTTTTATCAAAATTCATCAACCGTCAATTCATTTACTGGACCAAATCGATATCTAGTTGTCACATATTGATTCATATAGAATCTCGCAAGTCACCTACCAAGAGCTTGTTTGATGCTGGCTCAAGCAGGATTTCCATCTTCATTGTGAATACATTAGTATCACTCAGATGTTCTGGCAATATCACATTGAGATTGCGTAGGACTCTTTGATAACAGCTTGTGAACCTTATGAGTTCAACAAGTGTTTGAAATGGAATATGTCCTGAACGTAGATTTTGGATTGATCTCTTGGCTCTAGACTCGATTATGCATGTGTTTTTAGTAACCGAGGCTGGAGCAAATTGCCACCTATTCATATCAACAAATCTCGTAGTGAGATGTCAAAGAGATACCGTGTGTATCTCCATTGGAAACAAATGAGACAAGTTTCTGTTGAGAGAAACCCGAATGGCAGAGAAGGGTTGTGCATTCATCACTGGGTCCATGATAGTCGTTTTCAATGTCGAGCCAATACTCTTGTGATACTGACAGCAATGTATAACCCGGTTTTCTGCTAAGTTGTTGAGTGCTTCTTTGTTTTACAACCCTTATCCATACATTCTTTTAATTTTTCAACGCCTTCAATGCTTACCAAGACGTCATTACTAACACCTTGTTGTGATTGTTCCAGTGTTAACTCAATCTTAGTCGGCATTATTCCCATATACATTCATCTCCAATCATACCTAAGGACTGTATATTTCTAACTTGGAGTATCCGTGGTTAGATTCCTCCGGTTTCTGGTTGATCATAGGATAGATTCCTAACTAAACCACCTTATGACTCTCAGAATCGTCGTGAAATTAAGATGATGTTGTGTATAAGCTTCGCAACCATAAAACCTTTTCTTCAGCACATTGAGTCGAATAGATCATATTTTAATTACATTTTCTCTCCTTAGTTTGCCACCTATTCAATATCAACGATCTCGGAATGAGATGTCAATAGATAACGTGTGTATCTCCGTGACAAATGAGACAAGTTTCTGTTAAGAGAAACCCGAATGGCTGGGAAGGGTTGTGCATTGCATCACTGGGTCCATGATGTCGTTTTCAATACCAGCAATCATCTTGTGATTCTGATAGCATATGTATTGACCCGGTTTCTGCCTTAAGTTGTGTGGAGGGCTTCTTTCTTTAGACCCTTTATCCATACATTTCTTTTTAATTCTTCAACGCCTTCAATGCTTACCAAGACGTCATTACTAACACCTTGTTGTGATTGTTCCAGTGTTAACTCAATCTTAGTCGGCATTATTCCCATATACATTCATCTCCAATCATACCTAAGGACTGCTATTTCTAACTTTGGATTATCCTTGGGTAGATCCTCCGGTTCTGGTTGGATCATAGGATTGATTCCTAACCTAACCACCTTATGACTTCAGAATCGTCGTGAAATTAAGATGTTGTTGGGTATAAGATCGAACCATAAAACCTTTTCTTCAGCACATTGAGTCGAATAGATCATATTTTGATTACATTTTCTCCCCTTATTTTAAATAATAAACACTTAGTTTTTGAAATACCTTGTGATTAAAATATGTCTTGAAAAATCTGTGGGAGAAAATATGGTCAGCATGAATGGTTTGGAACATTTTGATAATGTTTTGAATACATAAGAATGGTCGTTGTTGATGTATCCAAAAACATTAAAACTTTGTTTTTCGAAAAACTCCCCCTCAATAATAGGACCAATTGAAAAATTGTTGTATTTTGAAAACATCGTGAGGGTTGGAGTGTTGAACACACAATTTTGAAAGATTATGAATTGTCATCGAGAAATTCTTGATGTTCTGGCAAATATCACAATGATATTGCGTAGGACTCTTGATAACAGCTTGTGAACCTGATGATGTTCAACAAGTGTTTGAAATGGAATGTGTCCTAACGAGATTTTGATTGATCTCTTGGCTCTAGACTCGATTAGTGCATTTTGGTTTTAGTACTCGGAGGCTGGAGCAGTTTGCCACCTATTCAATATCAACGATCTCGGAATGAGATGTCAATAGATAACGTGTGTATCTCCGTGACAAATGAGACAAGTTTCTGTTGAGAGAAACCCGAATGGCTGGGAAGGGTTGTGCATTGCATCACTGGGTCCATGATGTCGTTTTCAATACCAGCAATCATCTTGTGATTCTGATAGCATATGTATTGACCCGGTTTCTGCCTTAAGTTGTGTGGAGGGCTTCTTTCTTTAGACCCTTTATCCATACATTTCTTTTTAATTCTTCAACGCCTTCAATGCTTACCAAGACGTCATTACTAACACCTTGTTGTGATTATTCCAGTGTTAACTCAATCTTAGTCGGCATTATTCCCATTTTCATTCATCTCCAATCATACCTAAGGACTTCTATTTCTAACTTTGGATTATCCTTGGGTAGATCCTCCGGTTCTGGTTGGATCATAGGATTGATTCCTAACCTAACCACCTTATGACTTCAGAATCGTCGTGAAATTAAGATGTTGTTGGGTATAAGATAGAACCATTAAACCTTTTCAGCACATTGAGTCGAATAGATCATATTTTAAATACATTTTCTCCCCCATTAAGGACATTTCAAATCTACTGTGCATTAATTTTTTCAAATCGTTTTGAATATTTAGGATTTGTCGATCCAAAAATTATGTCATCAACGTAAATCTGCACAAGTAGAATATCCTCCCCGTATTTTATCTTGAATAAAGTTGGGTCAATTGTACCTTTAGTAAAGCCTTTGGACATCAGGAAGGTTGATAGTTCATCGTACCAGGCTCTTGGAGCTTGCTTTAATCCATATAAAGCTTTCCTGAGAAGGTAGACTTTTTCTGGATGATCTGGATCAACGAACCCTTCCGGCTGAGCAACGTAAACCTCTTCCTTCAGTGGACCATTAAGAAATGCCGTTTTGACGTCCATCTGATAGATTGGAAAAGACTTGTGTGCTGCGTCGTCAACGATAAATGGTGTCTGCTGAAAATAACACTTCAGACCCCGTTCCTCAAAGATAAAATGATGTCTGATCACAACAGTTCAGACCTCGCACCTCAACGACAAGAGATGTCTGTTGAAAATGTCTCTTCAGGCCTCGTTCCTCAAGGACAAAAGGCGTCAGATTATGACAACTCATGTTTTGAAACTATTTGCAACTCTCGCTCGAACTTCATTTACACACCCGTGTCAATGTTAATCGACATTTCTAAGCACGTAAATGTTATCGATTCCAAGAGACATGTCGAGAAGAATCTTTTTGAAAATTTTCTGATTTTATGATTTTGTATTTTCTTTTTGAAGTTTTATATTTTTGTATTTTGCTTTTTTCAAAAATATGTACATGGTGATGTTTGATGATGATATCAAGCAGACTCATTTGTCAGAACCTCCAGTTCCGCTGGAGTCAAACATCTCATACCAATCCTTCTGACAAGATACTTAAACCGATCCTCAGAGTGGCTTTCGTAAACATGTCAGAAATTGGTATTCAGTTCTGACAAAATATAATTCAATTATACCATTTTCAACTCTGTACCTTTAAGACATGAAACCGAGTATGGATGTGCTTTGTCCGTGACATGTTGAACGGGTTGCATGAAGATTGGCTAGGCGACTAGAGATCGCGAATACAACGGTATTTTGTTGTAGTTGAAGCCATAATCTTGAAGCTGTGTCCTCATCCACATTACTTGAGCACAACTTGCAGATAACGCCACATACTCTGCCTCTGCTGAAGACATTGCAGTGCAGTTCTGTTTCTTTGACATCCAACTTACTAGCTTATCACCAAGGAACTGAAACCTCCATAATTGCTTTTCCGAGTATCAAGGCATCCGGCTGATTCAGGCGTCTGAAAATGCTGTAGTTCAAAGCATGATCTTTTGGATACCAGAGTCCTCATGTTAATGGTACCCTTTAGTTATTTAAAGATTCTTTAAACCTCCTTGAGGTGCTTTTGAGTTGTCGTGCTTGATAACAGTGCACAATAGCATACTGCTTGCACTAATCTGGTCTACTATATAATCAAATACATGAGTGACCCGATTTAACTACGATAATCAGATTGTGTACGGTTCTCCCACTCAAATCTACATCTAGTTTGGGTTTTGTATCCAGTGGGTGTACCATTGGAGTACAATTGTCCATATTAATGTTTTTCGATATTCTAAAGCGTACTTGGCCTGATTGATAAAAATACCTTTTGGGGACTGGTGGATCTGAAGTCCTAAAAAGAATTTCATCTCCCCCATTAAGGACATTTCAAATCTACTATGCATTAACTTTTCAAATCTTTTTGAATATTTAGGGTTTGTAGACCCAAAAATTATGTCATCAACGTAAATCTGCACAAGTAGAATATCCTCCCCGTATTTTATCTTGAATAAAGTTAGGTCAATTGTACCTTTAGTAAAGCCTTTGGACATCAGGAAGTTTGATAGTTCATCGTACCAGGCTCTTGGAGCTTGCTTTAATCCATATAAAGCTTTCCTGAGAAGGTAGACTTTTTCTGGATGATCTGGATCAACGAACCCTTCTGGCTGAGCAACATAAACCTCCTCCTTCAGTGGACCATTAAGAAATGCCGTTTTCACGTCCATCTGATAGATTGGAAAAGACTTGTGTGCTGCGTGGGCAACGAAAATCCGAACTGCTTCCAAGCGAGCAACTGGAGCAAATGATTCTTCAAAATCAATACCCTCTTCCTGAGCATAACCTTTAGCAACAAGTCGTGCTTTGTTGCGAATTACAGTCTGATCTTCATCCTTCTTGTTCTTCCATAACCACTTTAGCTTTATAATCATCTTGCCAAATGGTTTGTCGACTAGTTCCCAGACTTTTAGTCTGTCGAACTGATGAAGTTCATCTTGCATTGCTTCAATCCATGCAGAATCAGCCATTGCCTCCTTAATGTTCTTTGGTTCAACAATACTCACCGTGAGTGCGAACATACACATTTCATCTGTGCACTGTCGTCTTGTTTGAACTGGCATGGATGGATTTCCACGAACTTGTTCTAATGGATGATCTCTGGTCCATCGGAAATCATGACTTTGTGGTTGAAATGAATGCACATCGGTATTATCAATGTTGCGTGAGGAAGACTCACCAATTTCTTGTATCCGTGTACAAAAAGGATTGATAAATTCAGCTTCTTGAAACGATGCATTCGGTGCTTGATCATTGTTGTTTTCCTCAGCGAGACCGTGTGTTGGATTGTAATATTCTTCAAGTAAAGGACTGAAGAGAAATTCTAACCCTTGATGTGACGAATCTGTCTTTTCTGCTGAAGGAACAACATTTTGTCTTGGGGGCACGGGGTCAGAGTTGTCATAGTCTGACGCCTTTTGTCCTTGAGGAACGAGGCCTGAAGAGACATTTTCAACAGACATCTCTTGTCGTTGAGGTGCGAGGTCTGAACTGTTGTGATCAGACATCATTACATTGATGACCGAGGCTTGAACTGATTTGTTCAAACATCATTTGACATGAAGACCGAGGCTTGATCTGCTGTGATCAAACGTCATTTCGTGATCATTAGATCAAAATTCCTTGAAGCCCTGTTTTCTGCGATATCTTTCTTTTTCGCAACCAAACTCTGAGTCCTTCCTCTGTAGGATTGAACGATGTACCTGTACTTAAGAGAGTACCTGCACTGACATTAAGAGCTTGTTTGCTTTCACATGACAGTTATGGTTTAGTGATATCTGCATTTGAACATTTGGGGTGTTCATTTTCAACCTTTGTTGTGCTAGAGGCGAATGTCTTTCCTGTTAGGAACCCAATCTAAGACAAAAGTCTGAGAATTCGACCCGTTGGTTGCCACCTACCACAAGTCAGACATGTTGTTTTTCTCATCACAGTGAGTCTTGTTGGAGTGAAAACCTATGACCTTTTGGGATCAGTCCTTTTTGTTTTCGTTGCAACCCTTAGTTTCTCTACGGTTATGTTTTCTGTTTTGTTGTCTATTAGATGAACCTTAGCACGCGAGTTACTTCATTTTATAGGAATTTTATTACACAAGCGTCATGATTGGCATTAAAGACACATTTCTGACATGTCGAGCAAACAAAATGTTTGGTGTCAGAAAATTTTCTAGGGATCCTAGAGTGTTCATTGTCTATTTCTTAGCTTCCTCTAGGTAGTGATTATTAACAATGCGTTTGACGCTATACCTAAAAGAGCTTGGTGCAATCAAGTTTTTGAGGTTTCTGCAGGGCAGATTCGCTTCTCGTAGGCCATATGATGTGTAGGACTGGTTTTTAAAACAAATTGTTGTTCACATCAAACTTGGGAGCAAACCGGTGTTTTTGAAATTTTAGGTCATTCAGACTTAACGCAGTCTTTTTGTCTAACAACGGATTGGTTTTTTGAGTGGTTGTCCAACGGGTTTCTTCCAATTGATGTTTTGTAAACCTTAGTATTCCACACTCTTTCTTTTAGTTTCCTTAACTCCATTTTTTTAATGCTGCAATTGCAACCCTTTTTCTGAATTGAAGCTTTGAATTTATCAGTAGTTTCAATCAAAGAAGTGTTGTTCTAGTTCTTAGCTCTCGTTGTTCTTGACAGAATCAAACATTTCTTGTAATGCCTTTCAAAGGCTCATTTTCCTGAATAACGTAGCCACTTATTTCTCAATTCGATGTTTAATTGTTTCAATTACATCGATGTCATGTTTAACCTTGGCTTCATTACCTTTTTCTTTCAAAAATTGACTTTGTTGCCCTGATTTTAAAACATTGTTTTGCATTTGTAGTTCAAGATCAATACAATGTGCTTCGAGTTTTGCAAAATCTTTTTGACACTGGGCAACAGTCGTTTTGAGACAAACATTTTCAGACTCGAGTAATTGATTTGAGAGTTCAGTTGTCCTGTCATCAATTTAGCAGCAAAGGACATATTCAATGACATTGTTTCTGCATTCTGTCCAACCTCTCCTTCATTAATGAAGTCAGGTTTGCTCAGTATCTGTTACCTGTAGCAAAGATATTGACTGTCCGCATCGTTTGAACCTTTCCCGTGGCTCTTCATTATTTATGGGTCTGATATCTGCATCATCAACATGTGCATCATTCCCTGATCTGCTGCTTGTATCCTGCTCTTTTGATTTTGTCCCATTGCTTTCAATGATAACTGAACTAGCATCCAATACATTACTCGTATCATATTTTCTTCGGTTGTCTGCGTGTTGCAAGCATAAATGGGAAGAAGTATATTCTGGTGATTGTTGATGACTATTCAAGATACACTTGGACTCTTTTTCTACGATCCAAGGATGAAACACCAGAAGTTCTCAAAGACTTTCTCACGATGATTCAACGCAATCTTCAAGCTCAAGTTATTACTGTTCGTACTGACAGAGGCACGGAATTCTTGAACAAGACACTCCATGCCTATTTCAAAGAAGAAGGCATTGAACATCAAACTTCCACTCCTCGAACACCTGAACAGAACGGCGTTGTCGAAAGACGGAACCGTACTCTTGTTGAGGCTGCTCGAACGATGCTTTCAGCTTCTAAGCTTCCATTATCATTTTGGGCTGAAGCAGTTGCAACCGCATGCTATACTCAGAACAGATCAATCATCATATCCACTCATGAAAAGACGGCATATCACATCATAAATGACAGGAAACCTTCAATAAAACATCTTCACATCTTTGGTTGCACTTGCTACATAACTAGAGATGGGGAAAATCTGGATAAGATGAAAGAAAAAGGGGATCCATGTGTCATGGTGGGATATTCTACTCAGTCGAAGGGATATCGTGTTTACAACAAGAGAACACGCTTAATAGTTGAGTCCATTCATATCAAGTTTGATGAAATCAAAGAAATGATGTCTGATCACAACAGTTCAGACCTCGCACCACAACGACAAGAGATGTCTGTTGAAAATGTCTCTTCAGGCCTCGTTCCTCAAGGACAAAAGGCGTCAGATTATGACAACTCTGACCCCGTGCCCCCAAGACAAAATGTTGTTCCTTCAGCAGAGAAGACAGATTCGTCACATCAAGGGTTAGAATTTCTCTTCAGTCCTCTACTTGAAGAATATTACAATCCAACACACGATCAAGCTGAGGAAAACAACAATGATCAAGCACCGAATGCATCATTTCAAGAAGATGAATTTATCAATCCTTTTTGTACACGGATACAAGAAATTGGTGAGTCTTCCTCACGCAACATTGATAATACCGATGTGCATTCATTTCAACCACAAAGTCATGATTACCGATGGACCAGAGATCATCCATTAGAACAAGTTCGTGGAAATCCAAGATCGATGAGGTTTTCCGCTCGTTCGATCGTCTAGTTCAGACCGCTCGTTCGATCGATGAGGTTTTCCGCTCGTTCGATCGCTTGTTCGAGTCCTCTCGTTCGATCGATGCGATTTGTCACTCGTTCGATCCAAACTATTTTCCACTCGTTCGATCGATACGTTTTGAGTCCGCTCGTTCGATCGTTCTTCACGAAAATTTCCGCTCTTTTTTTTTTCACTCGTTCGTTGCCAACGTTTTGCCACGAAATATAAATGCTTACCGAGTGCCACAAATAACCCAACGATTTGCCGAATCTGTATAAGCTTATCACACCAAAAAAATCACGAAATCCACCCGAGGCTCTGATACCAATTGTAGGAACCCGATTAATACTTCCACTTCATAACCCGATACACGAATCAAAGAAAAGAGAGGGAGAGAGAGAGTGACGAAAATTAGAGAGAGAAGAATAGAGAGAGAGATGAGATAGAAAAGAAATTTAGATATATGAAAAGATTTGATATTTTGTAAAATAAAATATCTATATATATATTTAGATATTTAGTAAATATCTAAATATATATATATACCCCTACACATTTAATGTGACGCGCGGGATATTTAACTAGGACCCGGGCTCGGGTTTTGTTTGGGATTAAACCCGAAACATATACAATATTAGATTATCTATCGAGCCCGATTCCTGATAATATCCTATTACAACATTAACTAATTAAAGACCGAAGCTCCATCGTAAAGTGACCGAACTTCCTTGTTCGACTCAATAAATTGAGGCTAACAAATTTCAATTCGAATCAAAACCGTGGAACAAGCTTTAATCAAAACCGTCAAAACAACCAAAATCAAGTTTATCAAGCCCCACCATAC